>PQXN01000255.1:0-54792 GCA_004786275.1 Botryotinia convoluta
GAACTAAGAGCTAGAGCTAAGACTACGAAACCTATATGTTGTAGTGCCGAGGTGCTAGCGCAAGCGCTAGCACGGTCACATGATCCCTATCCCGACATATATAATATGGTTTATCAGTGGCTCGGCTATATCAGTGAGTCGGACACTTCTTTTTATATACAAAATTCGTCTATGCATAGCCGTGCACTTTCTTTATTTATCAATAGAATTTCTTGAAAATTTGATATATGATATATTAATATATAAATATTATGATTTTTTAGTTTTTTGAAAGAAATTCGAATTAATATATAAATTATTATAAGAATAGTATTTTTGTAACGAAAATCGTAACAATTTCGATTTTTCTTGGAATATAATAGAATTATTTAAATAAAAATTAGGTTTTCGAATCTTCAATATTTTCTTATTATTAAATATTCTCCTTATTTTGAAAAATAATGATTTATTATTAAAATATGAATATTGAAAAAAGGCTGATTTTGGTGTATTTTGAAGTGTCCGATCCACTGATATGGCCGAGCCACTGATAAACCACGTTACACATAATATTCAAGTCTTCAAAACTTACACACAAACTCGCGGACACTCATACACGCGAGGAAATGAGATTGTATCGAACCAAACGAAATTTACTAATGATATATTTGCAGACCTAGGGACTGGCAGATGGAATGTCATTCTCACTATTTCATCCTGCTATTCTATTCTACTATCCAGTCCCATCCTACCATCCCATCCCATCCCATCCCATCCTCAGAATCAACGAATCCCAAAAGTATCCGACGAGATAAATAGATAGATAGACACCTACAACTGTCTACCTACATACTAATACCCATAAAAAGAAATCAAAGAGAGAGGATATCAACAATTTTTATATAAAAAATAACAATTTTACTTTACTACGGTATTACAACATTACATGCAATATTAATCTCCACATCCACATTCTCTTTCCTTCTCCCCTCTCTTGCTTCTCTTTTGCTTCTCGTTTGATCACTGTATTAGTGTTCCTTCATCAGATGATTGCTTGGATGATTGAATGAATGCGAAGTCCTCCGTTTCCGTCTGAAGTCGTGGATTTCCAGTTCAATCTCATGATCCGATATTAATTTCCCGCAGACCTGTATACTGACAAGATCCTGACTTTAGTTAATCTTCTCGAATCGAAACCCATAAAGATCCAGACCGTTTCCAATTTCCTTAATTCCCCATCCCATCACAACTCTACCCCCTAACCATATTTCTTCTCTAACTTTTTCAAAATCCCCGTAACGCTCTTCTCCAACCTCCCAGCATTATCTTCCAATCTTCCTATTGGTCCTTTATCCTTTCCATCTTTCTTCTCGTCGCTCTTTTTCCCCTTTCCGCTTCCCTTCCCTTTAAGCTTCGCTTCGATTTCCGTAGGTCTATAGACTTGTTGATGGATACTGTAATCATTGGGTGTCATCAATGGTTGACCGCCACTAGTTTGCGCGCCAGTGTAGGTGTAGTTTGAGAAACCTCCTGGAGGGGAGAGAGGTTGGAGACCGGGGGCTGGAGAGGAAAGAGGAGGATTTTGGTGCTGGGGGGCGAAGCCGGGAGAGAAGAGGCCGGGGGTAGGTAGGTTATGGGTTGCGTAGGAGGGAGTGGAGGGGAAGGTTGCGTATTGGGTTGTGGGTTGGTTGGGGGAGATAGGGGGAGAAGAGTAGGCGGGAGGAGAGGGGCCGGTAGGAGTTGGGAGGGGTGGAGTGCTGTCGGTAGGGGGTGGTGCGAATGTGTTTGGCGAGTTTGCGGTGGGTGGGGGTGCGAATGAAGAGGTTTGAGTTGCGAATTGTTGAGAAAATGGAGAACGAAGTCCGGATGTAGATTGAACGGAGCCGGGGAAATAGTTGGAGTTCGGAGGGGTATTGGTATGTTGTGGTGGGGTTGCTCCAGAGAAGCTTCCTTGTCCATGCGCCGGTTGCTGAGGTGGAGACATCATAGGGAAAGTTTGCTGTCTTTGAAATTGTGGTGGTGGAGCAGGCGTCGAAAAGCTTGGATGTTGCTGGAATTGTGAAGGTGGAGAGAATTGTCCTTGATCAGAAGTTGCAGCGTGAACAAGTGGATTCCCTGCCCCATCTTCTGGCGGAGGTGTCTTTTCTCGATGCTGAATAGCTTCGGGAGCAGCTGGTGCAGCTGGGTTATATGCCATTGGCGCAAAAGTAGCAGGAGCTTGTGATGGTTGACTGGGGGGATTTGGCGGCCCAGGAAATGAAACATTAATAGCAGCTGGAGGGGATGTTCGAGATGTCTTGGTTCTACCATGATGATATGAAGGGTCCAAGATAGCTACGTTTTCCAATTGCTGAACTATTGGACTCATATCGTCTGCGTGAGATGGTGGTGGTGCTGGCTCGTCCTCAATCGTAATTTGGTGTTGAGGTAGAACTCTCCGCACTCCATTCACAAAATTAAGTGCATCTTCTTTATTCCAGAAGTACAGATCAATAGTGTGAAGTCTGTACATGTACTTAGTCTCGTTCCGAGGATCAAAAGTTGGTAAATGCCATTCTTGGGCACCAATTGGACTATTTCTTTGCTGTCCATTTGGTCCATCTATAGTCAAAGTGACTAATGTGGTATGCTTATAGGAATATTTGACATGAGCAGAATCAAGATCTGGTGATTGTGATTGTGATATTAGTAAATGTGACTTTCGCATTTATTTCGCATATGTATGACTTACGACCAGTAAAAGCATCTTGATCCAGAGTACCGGCATTATTAGCTATTTCAAGTCGGGCTCTTCTCTGTCCTGCATTTTCGAAAAGATAAACATATGAGCCTTTATCAAATCTGTGATGAGGAGGTTTGGCTGTTGGTGGACCATAGTAATAATGTATATCTGCGAACCTATCGAGGGTTGGATCAACAACTTGTCTATAGACATTTGAGAGCTCTTACTTACAAAGTAGCTGCGAGATCTTCCCCTGGTCTTACTGCCATTTTATCGACCTGCGATTATTGATAGCTTAAGAGATAGTAAAGAACTGAAGTCGAACGCTTTCTTGCGCGACGAGAAAACAATACAAAAAAGAAAGAGAAATAAAATTATACTTAGTAGAAGAGAGAGGAAAGAGAAACAGAAAGAGATTAGACTTATTATTATTACAATCTTTCATACCAAGCTACCTGCGGCATGGGGGGTTGAGTGCCATGTCGGCGGCAAGCTGCATGAAGTGAGAACCAATGAGGGGTGGAATTGAGGTGATGGAAAGTTCATGCCTTAGAACCTTATCGCGATTAGATAAGGCAAAAATAAATTATTTTGGTTTTTGGCTTCATTAGGAAGTAGAACGAGTCGAACAATTTCAAGGTGTTCCAAAGTTATATGAAATTATTTCTAGGGTACAATTACTGAATCTGCGAATGTAAGTCTTGCGAAAATCTGACCGTAGCGATTCAATCACATTATCAAGGAAATTAGCTAACATGCATCTCAGCATCCCATCTACTCTCCACTTTGAAGAATATATCCCCGATAAATCGCACCAATTGTGCCCGCGCGGGCTTGCGAATTCGTCTTAGAGACTCCCAAACCTCATCATGTCTCTCGTCACTCTCTCTCACGTATCATCACATCTTCAAAATGCCTCTAAAGCCCGACTTGGGCTTACTTCCGTACCCTCCTCGAACATGATCCTCACTCTCATGCTCGGTCTCCAATCCTCTGGATTCCTCTCTTCGGTCACCCGCGGTGGCCTCACTCCTCCTCCTATGGATGAATTATCTACATATGTACCAGAACCTGTTACGCAGCGAAATATCTCAACAAGGAGGTTATGGTTAGGAATGAAGTACTGGAATAATGAGCCGGTATTGAGTGAAATGTCGATGATCAGTAAACCTACAAAGAGAATTTGGATGGATGTGGAAGGGCTTTCAAAGATTGTGAGAGGCAGGGACGCAAACTTTGTGCGGGGTTTGAGAAGACCGGGAGAGTGTATCTATATCAGCACATCGAGTGGAATCATGGAAGCAAGAGAATGTGTAGAAAGGAGAGTGGGCGGTATGCTTTTAAGCAGAGTTGTATAGGTGATGATGATCAGGAAAATGTGTAAAATTACAGGGCATGATCATTTGTGGGAGCTCAACAAGTGTACAAAAAAGATACTGGGTTTGCTCAAAGTGCTAGACCATTAACGGCTCGGGAGATAAATTTCGATTCCATTCTTCAAAAAGGATAAATTATTGCGTTGGCTTAAAAAAGATATTCTCCTCTGCGATCCTTCAATGGGAAAAAGTGCAACGCCTGAACATACATCGCCATATTATCATTAAAGCGGGGTTCAACCCCTCACTCATCGCATTGAAATCCAGACGAGCCCCCAAAGCGCTAGAAAATGACAGCTGAGTCTCTTGCAGGTGATTCAACAGGCTGTGGGGCTACCACTTCAATATCTCTCAATTAACCAGTTTCTTCTCTGCTCATCCTTCATGCTATTCATAAGCTCCAGCTCGCCTTGTTTCATCGCAATATATGTGACCACCACAGCTTCACCGAGTATCTTATACATACCTTGATCGATTTTGAGAGCGGCAAGTGCCTCGTCCAAAGTACATGGCAACATTTCTTCGATATTGTAATCATCTCTGTCTGCTTGGCTCAATTCAGCAGGGTTCATGTGGCAGTCAAGCCATGTCATTTTGTCTTTTGAAATCACGCCTTCTACACCTGCACCAATTACAGCTGCTAAAGCCAAGTAAACATTGGCAAGGCCATCCATACATCTTAACTCCCAGTGCGATCCGTCAATCTTACGTAGGGCGGTTTCTCGATTTTGGGTACCCCAAGTCACCCATGTACTGCCGGCCCAACCACCAACTGCAAGCATACGATCATAGCTGGCAGGATTACCATAGGTGAAAGCCGTAATTGCGCAAAGATGTTTCAGTATTCCCGCATAGAAATGAGTATACGTTTGTTCCTTCTCTCCTTCCGGGGTCGGTATGGATAGGTGAACATGTGCTCCCGTGCCCAGTTTGTTGGGAAGAGGTTTTGGGTGCAATGTAGCACGCCATCCGTGAGTTCGTGCAACCGTGGCGATGATCTCTCGAGTCTGTAAAAGTATATCTGCAGCCTCAAGGGGTGCACATGCAGGTAGGACAAACTCAAATTGACCAGTGGCTGATTCTGGATGCCACTGCTCGAGATCAATACCAGCATCGGAAAGTTTCTCGATTATCTCATCCATAACATTTATGACAGCGGGAGAGAGTGCGTTGTTGGATCCCCAGCAATGAGAGTCCGAACCGGGAAGAGGAACATACACGTGGGTATTGTCCTCGTTAAGTGTGCCTTTCATGAATATGACTTCAATCTCAAAGCCGACAAGAAATTCAAGACCGTGATTCTTCGCTCTGTTCACTATATCCCGAAGATTAGTTCGCGGGCATACATCAAGTGGCGAATTGTCAGGATTGTGAAGCTCTCCCTGTGCCGAAGCATACCCATGACATGGACCAGGTCGCATAGAAGAGAGGACTGCGGTTAAAGACCTAGATCCACCTCTGGGAGAAACTGAATCAATCCGATGATCGACTGGCGTGAGAGTTAAACAACTATTAGTGATACCAATAGAAACATCAACCTTTTCGTCGCAAAGAAGATTACGGACATATTTGATTGGTAAAATCCGTAATCGAGTAATGGAGCAGTAGTCGACAAATTGTACACGCAGAAATTTGATTTCCGGGTGTTGTACCATGAATGATTCAAATATTTCAAGGTCTGATGGAGATTTTGAAGCATCTGCATGACTGGTGCTCTCGATCCCGTTATTCCCATTGATCTCGTTGATTCCATTGGTTCCGTTAACTTTATCAATGGCGCCGACACCGTTTTTGTGGTAGACGTCCTTGGTACCGTTAACCCCATTGACTGTTCTAGTCCTGTCCAACCCGTTAACAAATTGTCCAACGGCCTGTGTTTCTATTGGCCTCAATTTCAACTGGAGGGCATAAAGCTGATTAGATGTGTTGAAGAATATATTTTCAACAACTTTAACAGCTTGTTCAATAGTCAATGCTTTCTTAGTGACATATTCTACGAGGATCTGGAGACCATCAGTATCATCGGATATTTGTCACGCTCCTAATCGATGATGGGAAATCTTACTTTCTCAAAAGCTTCGCGAGATCGAATTTGTGCGAGTAAATAGGTTTCTGGAAGATCATGCCCATCTGTGCTCCACACAATCTTTTCTGTGGGACAAGACTCTAGAAGGTCGCGAATAACACCTTCTTGGCCATCCTGGCTTACACAAGGAAACACTTCACCAATATCAACATACACATTCGAATGTACCGTAGCTAAGTATCCCGTTTCCTTTGTCCATGGATAACCAGAATGAACCAAAATGATTGGAACATCCGAATACTCGCGAATAAAGTCTTGTAGATATGATGGTGAAGAGCGAGTAAGAGATATCTCATCGTCGCCCAAACCAGTATGGAACTGAATTGGTTTCTTGTGGGAACTCCTGGAACCTTGGATAAGTCCAGCTGTCATGTGAAGGATCCAGGAGTTCAAAATTTGGCGATCGAACCCTTTGAAGCGGCTATGACCCTCGGCTTGTTGTTTCCAAATACATTCTATCAAGGTCAATTTTACCATTTCGAGAGGACAAACCCAAGGGATATCAAGCCTTGTTCTATAACAGATGGCTGATATAAAGCCGACAACATTGGTATCAGAAAGCGCATTATTTATACCCTTTTGAAGATCCTCGACCACTGAGTTAAAGAATTTATCCTCAGAGATAGCGAACAAATTGATGTTCCGATCGACTATGTCTGCTGCAAAATTTTCGATTCTTACTATCCTCCTGCACTTACCTATGATAGCCAAGATTAGCGGAGCGTTAGACAGGCAGATACGTACCAAATCGAGGTAACACAACATCTATACGAGAGCGGGGAAATATGAAGATACTAACTTCTTGTTAAGTTGTCATGCCATGAATAGTCGAAAGCTTTATTTTCCGTACTTAAGCAATCATCAAGAATGATTGTCTCGATTCCTTTCAGACATTGTTTTATCCACACATAGCCTGGCTTTTTGTTCTCTTTTCCAATGGCTTTCAAGACATCATTCCATGTTGGGGGACAACCAAGAATATCTGCAAGTTGATTTGTAGCTCGAATGTGTGCCAAAGTTGAACGAGCAGCTTTTAGAGCATCTCCATTGGCCTCAGTAGTAATGCCTAGTAGGGAATGTTTGGTCTTAGATGAAGGAATGAGTAATGGGCGCGCGCGGCTGTCAATTAATGGAGTGGTACGAATAGCACTAATAAGTCGCTCCATTTTCAGCGAGAGAGTATTATAAATTAGTTAACGAGTATTGAATTACTTCAATTGTTGGCAGATAACTGAGAGTTTATGAATAGGAAGAGGGGAGAAAGATAAGAGAAGATTCCCCCCTCATTCCCCTCATATTAATGAAGTCATGGCGTGTGGTTCAGTGACGCCTTCAAAAGTCGGTCACCTATCTGGATGCGGGGAATAAGAAATTATATGCTCCATTGATAGACATGCATGGCGGCAATATAGAAAATTGCGAAAGGCGTATTATTGTATATGATTGTAGGTACTAAAATGCACCAGAAGTCCTCAGCTGGAGTGTGAAATGTGCTGGCACGTCTAAATGATACGAAGGTCGATCAAAATATGGGGATAGCTTCAATTTCAGAGAATTAGTACGAGCAGATCACACAAACGGCCTGAAGTAACTACCTAGTACGTCTCAAGCGACGAGAATCTTTTGATGCCTTAGGCACTACGGCTAATCGAACCATACCGAACCCGGCACGGCTCGAGCCTGGCTCCCTGGGTAACTGCAGCCGTCCAAATTAGTCAAGCCGCTCGGACCGGCGAGCTGTAACCTTTACCAGTTGAAGTCACACTTATTACATTTTATCTAACCTTTTTTATCTCCCTACTTCTCACCATCTTTCTCACTCCCAACATTCGATTCGACGGATTCGATTTTCCTGTCCATAGTAGCACGAATAAATGTTCATTCAGCTCACGCCAGTATGTGGAAACCCTTGGAAATCAGCAGCCTGCCAAGTCAGTGGCTGTTGTGTTGTCAATACATAATCTTAATCTTCGAATTATCCTTTCCTGGGAGGTGAGCGTGCAATTAAAAGGAAATTCAAAGCTGCCAGAACTGTTGCGCTTATAAGACCGTTTGGTACAGTGATGGATTTGATACGCAAATGTGTTTTAAATTTGCTTTACCGGATGTCATCAAGTTACACCCTGAAGATGATTGGTGTGTTTACAGTTTGCACATTGGGGTAGAGTGGCTGTCTATCGATTCTTCGCAGGACATGAGTGTCATCTTTGGTGACTGGACACGGCCCTCATTATTCCCTTCATAGAAGTTTGGCAATATGTCTTGATTCACTTGCACGCCGAAGTCGTTTCTATGGATTTTTCATTGCCATTCTTTTTCCGTTCTCTCTAGTTGATCTTCACGAGAATGATTTATCCCTGTAGAAATCGAGGATTACTTGAACATTCGAGTCTTGAAAATTGCTTTATTGTTCATTAGTATGGTCTCGAGTATGTGATGTTGAAAATCAAAGAATGCCATTTTGTTTGGACGCCAAGATGGTTCGTTTTTGTCTAAACCAACCACGTGTGTGCGACTATGGTAGATATAAAAAAGCATCATCACGATCATGACAAATCACATCTGATGACTATTTGATGAATACTTGAATGCTCTGGAACAATAATATGTCCACGATAGTCTCAAAAGTATCTATTTTTGGGTCAGACACAAGATTAGATCGACATGACGCAGCAACATTCGCCTGTCGTAGTCAATGGCTCAGGGAGCATTGACATCATTACAAATGGTCAGAAGCATGCGGATGGATCGTTTCGAATTGAGAGGGTATTTCCTATCCGTATCGAAACAGAATCAGGTAGAGATTGGCCCCCCAGGTCTTGGTTATAATGTTCATTAACGACGAACATAGTTCTCAACACAAAGCCTCATGATTCTGGTATTGCGAAAACTCAGGAAGTGGCAGATAATACGGCTTCTAGACACATTCCCGTTGAACCACGTGAGACTGAAAGTGGCATCAATCAAAGACACCCAAATGTAATTTTGGCAGAATCCTGCCAGCCATTATCGCCCTCTCAACACACTTTCATCACGTCAACCCATCATTTGATCTCTGACAATAAATCCGCTCCCAATCATGCTATTAATGAGATTGTTCGTCGTTGTGAGGATGAGCCCATTCAAATTCCTGGATCTATTCAAAGCTTCGGCGCATTATTAGCTATCGAGGAAAAGGACGACGGTCGGTTCTTAATCCGAATCGCAAGTGAGAACTCGGAAAGTATTATTGGCCGCAAGCCTGAAGATCTTTTCGCACTCCCTTGCTTTACTCAATTGCTAAGTCCAGTGTATGAATTGGACTTTAGAGCCCGAATTGAATCCAGAAAGCTCTGGCATCAAAAAGAACATCTCAAAGCATATCCAGATATTTTTACCACGATGCTGGAGTCAATTCCTCATATTCCTATGTACTGCGCTTTACATTTTCGTGAGGATGCGGGCTTGTTCATATGCGAGTTTGAGGCGAAGAATGATTTGATGACTGACGTTCCTCCGGAGAATTGGAATTTGCCTGGAGAACAGATCAATGTTATTGATAATCAAGCGACGGAGGAGGAGCGAATTGTATCGACCACAAAATATAGTGAGCCGTTTCGCACGATACAGAGGACCAAGAACAGGCTCGGCGAGATGGAAATGTTTCATCTCGGCTGTGAGGTTCAGGAGCAGTTGAATTCAGCTACTTCCATAGCGTCACTACTCGACATCGTTGTTGGCCTTGTCTTTGATCTGACTGGGTTTCACAGGGTCATGGCTTATCAATTTGATGAAGATGACGCTGGGTTGGTTAGAGCAGAGTACATTGATGAGAGAGCATCGTTGGACCTCTATCGTGGCCTCAAGTTTCCGAACACCGACATCCCAATCCAAGCTCGGCAGCTTTATGCGCTCAACAAAATAAGATTACTCTATGATCGAACGGAAAAGACAGCCAGACTTATGTCTTCGACCGAAAAATATAATCCTAAAAATCTCAACCTTTCATCAGCATATTTAAGGGCCATGTCACCCGTTCACATCAAATATCTGACAAACATGGGTGTACGGGCTTCATTCTCCATCTCTTTGATTGTAGAAGGTCGATTATGGGGTTTAATCTCATGTCATTATTATGGCCTAAAAGGAAAAAGGGTTTCATTTCCAATGAGGGAGCTCTGCCGAAGTCTAGGAGATTGTACAAGCAACAACATTGAGAAATTAATCTACCTCTCTCGGATACAAGCACGACGACATCTCGGAAAAGCACCTCCTAAAACTTCGCCATCGCAATATGTTGCTGCTTCATCCAGAGATTTATTGCAAATGTTTGAAGCAGATTTTGGGTTCTTGGCCATTAAGGACGAAGCAAGAACAATTGGGCGCTTGTATGCCTACAATGAAAGTATTTCTCTACTTCAATATATCCGCAAGAAGTCGCATACGTCTGTCTTCTACACTCAGAATATCTCTGCGGACTGTACAGATATTATGTTTCCCGCGCATTTTGTTTTGATCTCAGGATTTCTTGTGATTCCATTGTCTCTGTCAGGATCAGACTTTTTGGTATTTTTTCGTAAGGGTCAGCTAAAAGAGGTCAAGTGGGCTGGAAATCCAAATGAGAAAATATATAAGCCTGGTACACAGTATCTTGAGCCAAGGGCAAGTTTCAAGAGATGGAGTCAGCATGTTATAGGTACTAGTCGGGAATGGACACGAGAACAAGGTTGGTTTATCCTACGGTTTATTGATGGTGTCTAATATGGAGTCTCTCAGTTGAGTCCGCAGGTGTTCTAAGTGCATTGTATGGAAGATTCATTGAGGTCTGGAGACAAAAGGAGGCCATTGTGCAACAAAATCGAATGACACGATTGTTGATTCGACAAGCTGGGGCTGAAGGTACGTATTCAAAACACGGAAGCCGTTGAGTATTACTAATTTTTACAAGTTCGAAACCCTCTAAATGCTATAATTGGTTATCTCGAAATAGCACTCGAAGAAGTTCTCGACGACCAAGCTCGTCTGCACCTAGAGAAGTCTTTAGGTGCATCAAGATCCCTTATCTTTGTTGTGAATGATCTTCTCAACTTGACAGAGGCGGAAGGAGAAGATCCTGAAATGTCGCATGATAATGTTGTTTTGGCAGAAATGATGAACGATGTTATCGATGATTTCGGCGATGAATGTCAAAAGAAGCGTCTAAACATTAGATTTGACGAAAGTACGGACATTCCTCCTGTGGTCAAATGTGATGGGGTACGTTTGAGACAAATAATCACTAATTTACTCTCAAATACTGTGAAACATTCAACTGCTGGTGATGTGGTTGTTGGGTTGAAAAACGTAGAATCCGATAATGATAAGACTCGAGTCGAGATGTTCTTTACTGACAATGGTTCTGGATTCACCGAGTAAGCTTTCACATATGGAAGATATGATTCTCAACTGCTTTTATGACGAGACTAATTCTCTATCTACCCAGGACTGAACTTGACGGCATATTCCAAGACTTCGAAAAAGTCCTCGACGACGACGACGATATAGACGGAACACCGTGTCTCAACGGAGAAAAATCATCCATCGGTCTCGGTCTCGCCGTCGCAGCACGATTCGTCCGACTCAACGACGGCAAAATAGTGATCAACACCGAACCCGGCCACGGAACAACCGTCACAGTTTCAATCCCATTCCGCAAATCCGAAGGGGGACATCACTTCACTGCCCGAACTCCACGCGAAGATGCTCCTGCTCCCTCTATCAGTGTCGAAAGTCCCAACTCCGAAAATGGCATCCAATGCGACACCCCCGAGAGATTCCAAGTTCCACCTCCCACCCCCCTTAAAGACACCTTCCTCACCTCCACAGCCGAAATCATCGAATCACCTTCATCAATCCCCACACCCAGCACCTGCTCGCACTCCTCTCCCTATCCCTCGCACCGCCTCTCCGCCAAATCCGTAACCACCAATCCCGATTACCAACTGCAATATCCCTTCCCCATCATGAAGTTGCCTCCCCAACCCGAGATCCGCAATCTCAATGTCCTCGTCGCGGAAGATAATCCGTTGAATAGTCGACTTTTGGAAGAACGGCTCAGGAAAAGAGGGCATGTGGTTACGGTTAAGATTAATGGGCAAGCGTGTGCGGAGGCTGTGATGGCTACTCCGGATGGTTTTGATATTGTTTTGATGGATATACAGGTTTGTACCCTCCCCTCCACTTCCATTCTATTCCATCACCCCCCTAAACCCAACTAATCCCCCCCATCCCCACAGATGCCCATCCTCAACGGCTTCTCCTCCACAACCCTAATCCGCTCCTTCCTAACCAGCACTCTCCCCCTCCCCCCCATTTCCCCCCGCGCATCACTCTACGGTCGTCTCCCCATCATCGCCGTCTCGGCTTCTCTAGAAGAATCAAAAAGAGATGAGTATATCGACCGCGGGTTTGACGGCTGGATCCTCAAACCGATTGATTTTCGGATGTTGGAGGAGATGCTGGCGAGTGTGGAGGATGAGGGGAGGAGAGAGGGGTTGGTGTATGGGAGGGAGGGGGTGAAGTGGAGGAAAGGGGGGTGGTTGAGATTGAGGGGTTGAGGGTTGGAGGGTTGGAAGGGTAGGGTGTGAAAGTGATGGATTGGATTGGATTGGGGTAGGGTTGGTAATGTAGTTGCGCAACAGAATCATGATAGCTAAGGTGGGTTGGCGAAGAAACTTGTTTCTCTGAACCGTGTGCAAACATTGGCAAAAATAATCTCTTTTGTTTTTCCTTCTGTTTTCTTCTCCATCTCTTTCTCTTTCTTATATGTATTTTCCCATACTGGTTATTGCCATGGGTAACAATCTGAACATGGAACGCATTGATAATCGCAAGTCGATATATAAAAATATAATTAAATACAACCTTCAACTATGAGGTCTGAACATGATTTCTTGTGATATCGGTCGGAACTAATTGTAATTTGCACAATGCATATATTAGATAAACCAAATTTTCATGAATCTTCCTCACTCTTCTGGATTAAATAGTGCAATAGAAACAACCAGTACCAACACCAAACACCAAACACATTCCCATTGATCCAACTCCAACCCATCGCTTAAACGCCTACACGCATCCAAAAATTCAAACTAAAGGCTCAAAACAACGGCCCCTAAAGTTTAACCTTCCCCCCATTCAATTCATTCCACTCCTTCACTCCAAACTTTACATATTCATCCCCTCTCAGCCACCACATCTGATCACCACTCTCCTCGATCGCCTTCGGATCCACCCCCTGTTTCCGAATCACATGTTTAACCATCTTCACCGTCCCCGTAATCTCCATTTCCTCTCCCTCTTTCTTAACTCTCAAAAACACTGGGACCGCATAACTCGGCAGTGACTTTTTCGCATGGATCGCCAAATCCTTCAAAACACTCGGACTGTGATCTTTTAGAATAACAGCTGCGCAACCTACTCGTCCATCATGATGGGGCAGGGAAACTCCATAGACATTTGCCTCCTGAATAGCCGGATGAGTAGATAACGCTTCTGCGACTTCGTTTGTTGATACATTTTCCGATTTCCAGCGGAATGTATCACCAATTCGGTCATTGAAGTAGACATTTTCACCATTTTCCCACGTCATAATATCGCCTGTTCGAAACCATGCATCACCCTTTTCAAAAACATTTCGTAACACTTTACTATCGGAGGCACTTTGGTTGTTGAAATATCCTTGATACCCTGAAGTTATATCGGCGGGATCAAGTTTATACAGCATTTCTCCTGGAGTTCCATATGGTACTTTGGTGCAAAATCCGGTACTTTTCGATCGATAGGGTTGTTCCGTTTCAACGTCCAATTCGACCACAGCCCATCTTTTCCTCAATACGAGCCAGTAAATGAATCCGTTACGACCTACTGCGCCCCTGCTAAATTCGTTATTAGAATAATTCCAGCCAGCTCCTGCACCTTCAGTAGCTGAATAAAATTCGGCGATAGTTTTGATATCAAATCGTTCCTTAAATTTGTTCCATACGTCAGGTCTTAGGCCATTACCAAACGCCATTCTAACGTTATTTTTCTTGTCTAGATTATCGCCTGTCACGGGATCGTATTGAGGAGGTGCGGATAAGAGGTAGCGACAGACTTCTCCAACATATTGAATAACATTCGCGTTTGATTCTCGAACTTCTTTCCAAAATGTTTTTGTAGAAAATTTTCTGCCGATACATATTGTTGCACCCATGTTCAGAGCTGCTAAAACAGCAAGAACACTAGCAGCAGAATGGTACATAGGCATACACTAACAGAAATTAGTATTTTGAAATATAAAAAAGAAGGGGTAAACGCACAGTATACAAGACATCAGGCCGTGCGTATCCGCTCCATTTTGGCATGATAGTCGAGCCAAAGTTTGCCTTCCCCCAAGCCAGGACTGCGGGTTTTGGTAAACCTGTAGTACCACTGGTGTATATCAACATTCCGATCATTGACTTTGTTTGCTGAGATCTAGTAGAATCCGGCTCTCGAACACCCTCAGTAGAAATGATAGTAGCCTCTAAATCAGGAGTGAGTATTTGGAAAGAGATATCCGGAAGTTCATCTCGAACTTCCTGCGTCAGTTTCTCTTCGACCATTGGATCCACGATACATAACCTTGCAGTGGAGACTTTGACACAATGGGATAATGCTTTGCCCGTCAAGTTGTAGTTAATGAAGGCCGGTTTGGCCCCTATACTCCATAATCCAAACCATAGAAAGAAGTAATTATCTGAATTGGTGAAATCCATAGCAACAATTTCCTCCGGTTGAACATTATGTGTATTCTTCAGCCATGTTCCATATTTCAAGACTATATCGTACGTTTCCTTGAATGTCCATTTCTTGCCTTCGAATATGATGAATGTATCGTTTGCGAATTTTCCTTTCGCATGCTCTTCGAGTATATAAAACATATTGAGACGATCATTCTTTTCTCTTTTGCTGGTGAAGGAATATGCTTTTAATGCAGCACCCAATAATTGATAATCGTAGCCCAAAGAAAGTTTCGCATTGGCGTATGCCAAACCAGCCAAAGCTGCTGGAGCTGCTAAAGCCAATGGGACTATTGAATTGTTAGTATTTCGAACTCATTCTGTTGGCCGGAGCGATCGTAAACTGACTTGGCATTTTGATAACAATGTAGTGAAAGTATTTCCAGCTGTCAGACGAACGCTGATAGAGCTCCGTAAAAATACGGTATCTGGTAGTCAATTAACCTTTGGATGCTATATTCAAGAAACAGTCCAGCTTTCAAGTGAGGATAGAGCAGCAATGCTGTCAAAATCGATTGCCTAGATAAGAGATTCGATATTCATGCAGTTATAAAATCCCAGATTCATTAATCCAAAGAGTGAATTCAAGGCGAAAAAAGTATCTTGAATGGAGAAAGGGACGACAGCAAGTAAGATATGTGAGAAAGACTGTACCTTAAAAACTTACCGTACATATATTAATATGGGTGAAGTCTGGGTAATATGCATGCGTACATCTCGCCGTTGGACCCTTTTGGGGAGTTTCATTCCTCAAATGGCAATGTATGCCTCGGCACGGAGGATGGCTTCCTCGCACAGTATGGCTTATTCTGAGGCATTGCACTCGGAATATAATAACGAATAAGCTGCGGATGATGCGAAAGCGGTTCCATGTCCGACGATAATGTTCAGTCAGGATTTGAGGGTCATTGCACAGTCCTTTCCTCTTACTTACGAATCATAGCACAAATTGGCAATTTATGCGATTCATGTGGAGTTCTCAGATAGATATCTTTCTCCGTTCCCTTGCTTCGTTTGTATGGCTGTACTCCTCGTGTATGGATATGTATGGATATGGACGGATGACAATTGGCCTCGTACGACAAGGATTGATTTCATGTATTTGGTTGGATGAATCAAAACCTGATCAATTAACGGTTTTTTGGGATCTTCGGATCTTTTCCCCAATGAAGTTTGACATATGACGGAAACTCCCTTGAATACTAGAGAGTAGGGGTACTGCCTAGGTAGGTATTAGTGAGAGTGTGTGCTGGTCCCCGCTATTAGAGGCTTAGAACGCAACTTTAACCTTATCGGGCTCGAGCTTCAATGGAAGCATCGGCTCAGCCTTGTCATTTTGATTCAGCCTTGTCATGTCATTTCATTTCATTGCAGCCTTCTTATCGCTAAAACTTGCTTGTCGCAAATAGCCGGCGCATCCAAACGCAACTCGGCTCGGAACTTCCACGATATCAATACATACCATACCTACTTATGAACAAATGGACATCCAAACTTCATAATGTCAATATCAACAAATGAACCTGCATCCTCAGGTCCGACAGAAATTATAGATGAAGATGTGAAAATCTTTAATGATGATAAATCACCCGAAAATGCTGTGACAGCAGTAAAGAAAAGAAAGGAACCACCTCCTGAGAAGCCCGAAAATGCTCGCATGCGAATCCAAGTTCTAATTTCATTCTGGGCTATTATATTGTTACTTGGTGTGCCAATATGGTGGAGAACGACTACAATTTATAGAGCGCCATTACCTTTAGATCAAATGACAGATTGGGCCGAAGGAAGAGTATGTTAATATCATATACATAGATAGCTTAAACTAATTGAAGAATGTAGGCATGTCGACCAGTATTTCCACTCACAATCTCAATAGAAGCCGAATCATTACAAGAGAATGAAGCTCAAAATCTTCTACGAACTACACAACATGCTTTAGATGATTTAAATGATTTCTCCGCACATCATCTACGATTGCAACTTTCCCCGCCCAACAATGCTTCCGCGACTACAAATGGGTTCTCATATGGGGGCATGGGAGAGGATGTTGCTTTGACTATTAGACTTTTACCTGGAACAGCATCTTCGGCAAATTTACAAGCATATGCGCCCATCTTAGATATATACTATCCTCCAAATCAGATCCCTTCGAGTTCGTCATCATCATCTTCTTTAGCGACGTATATTGCGAATACATTGAGGGGCGTGTTTGCCGAAGAACAAGCTATGATTGCATATCTACTTTCTACCAGTTCCGCCCCACCAGAGAGAAGTCCAAAAGCGTTGGCGCCAGAAGTGGCAGATACGCTAGCCAAATGGACAACGCGTTCATTAAAATACTCTGGAACTTATCACTTAACCTTTTCCCTCTTTACTCCAACCGCCACCCCCTCATCTTGGGATATTGAGGCTGCGCTAGAAGAACATATGAAACCATTACTTGAAAGCTTTACTTCAATCAGTAATTTCACGATCGATACCCAAGTTCAACTATACGCCACCCCCGGTGTTAGCGGAAATGTCCTCCGAAAAGAAGATCTAAGCGGCTTCATCAATGCCGCAGAATGGCCCCTAAGTCCCAGTATTGGCGGCGCTCCAACAATCAATTTCATTCTTTATGCAGGCGATATGGAAGTCGAAGGAGGTGGAAAGAGCTGGTTAATCCCTCAATGGGGTGGCGTAGTAATTCAATCTGACATCTCAGATTTACGCCCCGCGATGCTTACTTTCTCAACTCAACTAATGTCCCTAATGGGTGCCCCCGAAACCGGATCTCTTCCTCTACGCTTAATGACACTAGTGCGCGTGCGCAGCGCAGGTCTTCTTCTGAAAGCAAGCGGAACACTGGGAAGCCTAGCGCGATTAACTAAAGCGCTCCCCTCGATCAGTATACCGGAATCCGTGCAAGATGGCGTCTACACAACCATCGAACATTTGAGAAAAGCATGTGATGGATTAGGAGGCAATGACGGATTAGTTCATGCACGTATCGCGGAAGAGGCGGCAGAAAAAGCATTTTTCGAAAAGAGTATGGTGGGCCAGGTGTATTTCCCGGATGAACATAAAGTCGCGGTTTACATGCCATTGTTGGGACCCGTGGGCGTACCGCTGGTCATGAACGTGCTGAAGGAAATTAAAGCATGGAGAAAGAGGAGTAGAATGGCTAGCTAGCTAATTGGCATTTATCATAGTTGGCTCGCAGCTTTTTAGAATAATGATGTAATGAATTCTCAAAAAATCTTTTCTCTTTTATATCTTTTTTGTATCATATCATGCTATGTTATGCTATGCTATCCTTCCCGTCCATCAATCTCAGATGTCAAAACTCTACTTCGATTCTTCAAATCCCCATATCTCCATTCCATTCCCTACAATAATCGCTTTCGCCTCATTCTCATTCCTGTCAACCCCAGGAATTAATCTCACATCCCCAATATCACTCACCGCCGTAAATTCATCCCCAATTATCTCGATGTCTACCGGACATGTCTCTTCTTCTTTTGTGGTTGTAGATATAGCTGTAGATGTAGCTGTAAAAGAAGAAGAAATCCCAACCCGCCACGTCTTTACCCGCTGATCGGTACTGGAGGATACGATATACATTTCTTTTTCCTCCTTACCTGCACTATCTGTAGTATCTGCAGAACAAGAATGTGGATGAGGATGAGCATGAGGAATAAATACTAATCCCGTGACAGCAGCTGCGTGCGCATCGGGGAGGAGTATAGTGATTGGGTTCTGGAAAGCGTTGGAAGTTGTGTTGAGGCCAGAAGAGGAGATGGGATAAAGTGTTACACCGATTGCGTTATCGTCGCCGCCGGTGATGACTACGAGATATGGAGGGGTGGTGTCAGAAACGGAGACATATTTGAAGGCGAGGGTTTTGATGGCGTTTTGATGGATTTTGGTGTGGGAGATGAGGATGGGTTCGGAGATTTGTGGGGGCGAGGTTGGGATTTCTGCGGGGCCGAGAGATCGATGAGAGAGATCGAGAGGAGCGCTCCAGATACAGAGACTTCCATCCGTAGCCGCAGTTAGGAAAGTGAGTTCCGAGAGAGAAACTTGGAGATGGCCTATTTGCATTAAACATGCAGATGTATATTGACCCCTGATTAGTAATTTCCATCCACCGATTCTCGAGTAAAGATAAGTGCGCATAGTCGAATCCGAATACGCAAGCGTGATGATCATTTCTTCCTGATCACTTCCGGGAATATCAGATACGTCAAAGGACATAATGCGTAAATCCTGTTCAGCAGTAGAATCGGGACAAGAAGCTTCGCATATGACTCCGAGACCGAAACCAGGGATAGATTGGATGCGCCAGATGTAGAATTCTTCGACGCCGCCGCTGCTGAAGAGATAGTGTGAGTTGTGCCAGTGGAGATGTTGGAGACCTGCTGTGTGTTTTTGGATTGTGGAGAGACAAGTGAGGGTTTGTGAATTGGGGTTTTGATCTTGGGTTTGGAGATGGGTGTTCTCGTAACGCCAGATTCTGATATTGGTGTCTTCGGCACCGGTGGCTATCATTTGGGGAGAGCCTCCTATAGCACAAGTTTTTATTTCTCGTCCATGGCCACCGGATTTTATGGTGCGATGAGAAGGAACTTTTTGGGAATGAAGGAATAGTTGTGATGCCTTTGTATATATCAAGTGACCACTACCACCTCCTTGCTCACCCTCGAATGGGGAATATGCATGAGCTCGATGTGCACCTCCGCAGTCAATACGCATGATCTCAGATTGTTTCGTCTCGTTCCATACGATAAGACTCTTGCTTTTAAATCCATATAGAATTAAATCAGAACCTTGAAACCAACAAGCTTCAATCATGGGTCCGAATGGTGGTGCAGCAGAATGTACGCGTGAAAGTTTTGGCGTGTTTTCATCGTTGTACGAAAATATGGCATATAACCCATCCCGACTTGTGATTGCGAAATAACTTGTGATTTGCTGAGAATCGGTCCTGGGTACAGCAACAATGGAAGTAATAGCATCCTTCTTACCAGAGGAGTTCCAGGTACTCATAGTATTGGTGTTAGTATCGTGTACCGCGATTTGGCCTTCTCTAGAGCCAATGATGAGATGGCCGTTACATGTACCAGCACCTGTGACTATAAATTTCGGAGGTAATGAGAGAGTCCTTCTGTCGATAATAGGTTGTGACCCGGAAGATTCCAGATTGAAAGAGAATATTGTCAGTTCTTGGGTTCCTAATAACGTAGCCAATAATTCGACTGATCGATTATCATTTCCTGGGACAATGAAAACATCCGATGGTTTTCGCTCAACTTGTCCTATTTGGATAATGTGCAGTCCTGGTTGATACAAGAATATCTTCCCGTTAGTACCCGCCAAAACACATAATCCGAGAGTTGAGTTTCCCTTCAAAATAGAATATGATTTAAGATCTTGAGTACTGGATTCGGGTAGAAAAATTTCTTCGAACTTGACCGGATTTCCAACAGTGGCCTTGAGAATTCTTCCAAATGTTGTCGTAATCAGGAAATCACTTTCAGATACGAATGCATAGCGATTGAAGGCATCTTTGGGCGCCTTCTTGTTCTTCTTCGATACGACGGACTCTTGCTCATGTTCCTGATTGGAACAAGTTTCAACGGTAGTAAGAGACTTCAGCACATCTTCGAGCTCAAAAGCTACGGAGTGATATGAGCCTTCGACAGAATTATCCATTGCAGAGTCTTCCACAGCATTATTGCTCGACGCATCGATAGGGGTTGGATTTGTTTTTCTCTCCTCTTCAAAACAATATGTTGAAATCTTTCCATCTGCTCCACCAGTGACAAGCAAATTCTGATTGTTTTCTATTTGAGTAATAGCTGCTGACCAAATGTGCTTTCCGGTATGGAATGCAAAAGTCTTGATATGTGTTAACTTAGCAAGATTATTTGAGCTAGGTTTGGAAACATCAGAGGTTTTGCTTTTATTTTGAAGCTCGCTCCCAAGTTCTAGTGTCCATTGCTGAGCTGTTGAATCTTCTCCGAAAGAAAGAATAGTGATTGGCAAGGTGCCGAATGTTGATATATCAGGATAGTGAAATTTGACACCCCATATACGAGATGCATGACCCATAGTTACCGCAACACATCGGTTGAAGCCATTAGAATCTTGTTGAAGTTTTGCTTTCTCTCCGAAACCTGTCTCTCTTGGTAGTAAGTCGGCAGCTAACTTCATAGCATCTACATCGTTTTGTGAGCCTTCCGCAAGATTCCATATCCGTATTGTACGATCGTCGCTACAGCTCGCTAGCAATCGTGTAGTCTTTCCATCATGGCCCATGATCGGTGGAGATATATCAACCCCAAAAATGGAACCCTCGTGACCAGTGAAAACAAAGAGGGCTTCATTGTGGAATGTAGAGTTATTTTCAGCAGCAACACATTTCCAAACAATGACTTCACCGAAGATAGTTCCTGCTGCAACTATGACAGTATCTTGGTTCTCGCAAACAAGACTTGCAGAGTACAACATAGATCGCGAAGAAGGTTGTAGTTGACGTAATCTTATGATTCTGTCCTGTTTTGATAACGTTGCTTGAACCATTGCATTGTGAGCAGTGACCATGACACAGCCACCATCTTCCCAAGGACAAAAAGCAACACTGAGAACCCAGTCACTGGCTGATGTCGCAGTTTCCGTGATACTGGTCACATGTTGAGATATGATTTCCTCAATTTGCGATTTGCGGATTAAGGTCAAACATTGGCCACCCCAAATAACTACCTGCAAATCGTCTGTAGAATTATTATTCAATTCTCTAATGATGATACCGTGAATCGCCTGTGAATCAAAGACTCTACATTGACCAATCTGGCTGGAAGTTTTGGCATCATATATCTTTAGAAAAGAGCCCTCAGCCGCAAGAATCACCAGTGTACCAGTAGAAGTATGGTAAAACTCCACTGCCAAAATTGGGCTCAGTGAGTGATTATGCTATATTCAAGCAGGTGAGCTAGTGTTCATGTCGATTTTTGGTATATTGAAGCCGTTGCTGACCTTGAAAGAAGACATTGATACAGACAGATTTTGATCAATATCTGCATATTTATGTAAGCAGGTGCATATCAGAAATATCCAAGACAAAATACCATGACTGTCGTGATTTTATTCCAGTTGACCACTCTCGAGATAGAATGGGAGTTTTGCGAATTTTCTCCAAAATTCTGCCACAATAGCGGTGAAGTATTTGTTCACTTAAGAGATGCACGAGTTTCTAACCTTCATTTGATCACTTGTCATAGGACAAAATCATGAGTTTTCGTCGAGTGAGAGTAAAAACATCCTACGGATTTAATATTAGATAGGTCAAGTAGTTGTTATCTGAGATCAAGATGATGGTTCTTGGTGAGCTCTTGAAACGGAATTTTCAACATTCATCATTGATTCACGCTTCATGTGCTACTGGGAAATTTTTTAAATGAGCACTCCCTACTTGCTCAATATGTCTACCTAGTATGGATTCATTTTCATTTTCTCTAGGATTGTTTGCTCTGGGAACCTGCTATTCTTCTGCACCTTCTCTTCACTTCTTTTCTGCTCACTAACAAATAAGTTAGACCAGCTAGTGCAGGACGTTCCACAATGTACATGATCCTCGACTGCATATGAAATCTCCCTGCTGCTCTCCCATCTATTGCCTCACTTCTGTTTGCTTATTCGTGCTCCGTTCTTCTGACAAGTCTTCTCAATGATGCTTTCATAAATCTGTTTGAGTGTCTCACATGATAATTTCTCGATGCACAAACGGAACCTTTCGATTATCTTGTCTCGATGTACATGTCGTTGAAATTCCATACAATAGTTTGCGTCCGCCTCTTCAAATGCTGACATGATGTCTTTGAGTTCTTGAAAGTTGATTATTTCGGAAGCGACTGGTGGGCATGTACAAGATATACCCAGGCCTTGATCTTGGCGGATCGTCAATGCAGCGCTGTGGTTTCCTGAAAGATCCCCTGTTTTGGTATCCCCCAAAGATCCTCGATATTCATATACTTGATGCTTGCCATCTGCGTTATCCTTGGTCCTATTTCTACTTCTCTCAAGGGTACTTTGAGACAACTCGCGAGTGGAGACGTGAGTGAGGATAAAATTTGAGGCAACAGTGGAGGCTATTCCTAGTCCGAAAGACAGGATGACAACGTGTTCTCTGCTTAAATTGGGCATTTCGATTGGCATTTTGGTTTTGAGAAGACAAATAGGAAATTTGAATAGCTGGCTGTCATCTTAAATCAGTTTTTACTCTTGTCCTGCAAGTTTTTGCGAGAATTTGCAGAACAAGGCACATCTTTCCTGAGAAGTCGATCTTCCTTCGAGCAGTGACTAGTACACATCAAAGACCCTAAAAATAGAAGCTTCTGTTGGAGAAGTTGATGATTTAAATCAGTCTCATTACTTTTCTACAATATCAAAATCATCATATGAATATGAGATTTCTTTCAACAACTCAACTTTTTTGCATTTCTCTAGAAGTAATCTTTCACAACTTCGAGCCTTTATTTGCCTCCTCGGAAAACGATCCGCTTGGGTGCAAGTACAATGACAACTTAGAAGCTCTTCAACTTTGTGGTACAAGGGGTATCTAGTTTTTACTCCCGGATGATTTTCTCCCAGTCTCTCGATAATGTCAGCACTTTCTAAGAAGAAAATACATAAATAAGGGACTCCTTCAAATGCAGACCCCGCCCCACTCCCTTTAGTTTTGAAGAATCCAATACAGATGACCAATCCTCACTCTTGATATACCCTTCCGTCCACCTCACTTTTGCAGCTCGTGATTGGGTCACTATCCTGACAAAAGAAAATTGTATCAAGGGAATCGAGCAGTAACGTCACATGGGATCAGGTGAAGATAACAGGCTGTGATTCTTCAGGGAGACATCCGAGGATGATATATCAATGTCATTGTAGTAAATCATCGTTGATCGACCTTAGATGAGACGGAAGATCAAAGAAGACCTCGATTTTATACCATGAGAGTATCCCAGCATAATTAAAAATGTCCAATGAACGTCTAGTTCGCTCAATAACCTTTCATCAAAATCAAAGATAGCTCAAACTAACGGCCTCCATCCTCCTCTTCGCTCCCAATATCTTATCCCTCGAGTACTAAATGCACAGTAGCATTGAATATCATCTTATACTTCCACCCTTAGATTCATATGGCATAATTCTCTTCACATAAACTTGGAGTCTATCATACAAATTGTGATCACATAATCGTATTATCGTATAAATGAATTTTTTATTACTCGAACATTAAGAGTATGATGAGAAAAGGTGGATGATATTTGGTAATCTATGATAATTCATCGTTCAACTTGTCATCACAAACCTGTATCAAACGAAGAAAACGTTTCTCCGAATCATAATTCATATCCATCCAACTCGACTCTGGCAAAAATAATAGACTCTCTCAACCTGTTGTCAACACCGAGTTGATCACCCCAGTATCAATCCATAAATTGATCCCATGAACGCTCAAGCCCATCACCGAATAAGCCAATAACACCAACCCTCCCAACCCTCTCCATAATCTCAAAACCCACCCATCACACCTCCCTTCCCTCCAGCCCAGAGATCCATATGCCTAGCTAGATATCGTCAACGCGTAAAAAAAATCAAGGCGCAAATAATCCAAAAATGGCATCCACAATCTTGCTTATTCTGTTTCACGGGCTGCGCAAGTCGATCTCGCATTTGCGAAATGGCGACGTGCTTCTCGACTTGAGCTTGTAGCTGAGCATTTTGAATGCGGAGCTCGGCATTTTGAGCGCGGAGCTTAGTGTTTTCGTCCTGCAGTTGGGTGGTTTTGCCCTGGAGCTCGGCATTTTGAACGCGGAGGCGAGAAAGTGTATCGAGAACTGCGGGACTCTGCGCACCGGTATTGCTCGTATCGTCGCTTCCGCTATCTTCTGGGGTGTATGAAACTGGGCTTGATTCGTGAGAATATGGTGACTGGGAGTTATTGGCAGACATATTGTTGTTGTAGATGAATCAAGTAGTGTGTTGAGTGTTGATATTCTGATAGTGTTGAGAATGGTGACGAAGGATTAGTTTGTACTTGGTCGATCACAATCGTGAGTTAAATAGAACATACCCGTTGTAACAAATCTTCGCTACTGCAGCTAAATTATAAACGAAGCGAGACTATACGATGAACCGTATTAAAATATATTTTTGGTGCAATAGAATGGTGGTTCGATATTCAATCAGCCAGATTCATTATTACGGGCATGATATCATTTCTCTTGGAAGAATCATCCATATCACTTGGTACCTATGCCCGATACTATTACGGTACGAGTGAATATGCATACGTGATTGCGCGCGGTACCAGACGATTCAGGTTGCATAGAACGCTCGTAGCTCGTAGCTCCTAGGTCTGAACTTAAAAAGCTACATATAATCATTGCAACCTCTTCCAAGGGTTCTCATGAAGAAGACATAGTCATCACAGATGTGATAACAACAGATATTAGAACTGTACCTTGCCTTTTTAAGATCAGTGAACTCGATACCGCAACTCCCACTCATCAAGAATGAATAATAGAATCACAAAGAACCCCAGAGATCACAACGAGCTTGAGGATTATCACACTTCGACTAATCACTAATACCAACTCTTGACTTTAGCTATGTAACCAATACCGCAAGGAAACTACTACAAACTGAAGCAGGATGACCATTTCCAACCCAAGTCATCATTATTTAAATCCCCGAAAATTTGGATGCGTGTCGAAAGACAAGAAGGTCAGTGAGAGAAAGGCTTTGAAGGCGGGAGAGAAGATGATTTATCATCGATCATATTATAAAATTACTTTTATGGATGATTCTATATGTCTCGAGTACTCTCGATTAACAAAACATAAAGATGTAGTTGCTCCTACAAATAAATTCGTTTCTTCCTCAAGAATTCAAGACAGCTGACCAATCTTCACTCTTTATATACTCCCCCATTGACGTTAGCGGAATCTTTACCGCAAGCTAGACATTAAATATCAGCGCTGCATTTCTCACAACCCAATTCAAAAAAAGAAAAAGAAACTCACCTCTTCCGGCCTCACCACATCCGAATCCCCACCCGCATGACCAAACTCATCCACATACTCCCAAGCAACCTGCAACTCTCTCATAGCTTCCGGTACACCTTTCCAAAACACCTCTTCAGAAACCTGTCTAAACCCAGCCTTAACCCCCAAAATATCCCCCCAAATCTTCACCCACTCTTTCCAAGTCATTCTCTCCGAAACACCTATAAGATTCTTTCCCGGCAGCATCTCAATCAACGCTTTAACAAAGCCTCCAGTATCCTTCTGCGTAACGACAAACTCCACCACACTATCCGGACTCAAAGGTCTTTCAAACAGAAAACTTCCATCATCCTGTTTCTGCGGTGCCATGGGTGGAAAAGCTTTCCAATTCGTGACATAATATCCCATTTGCAAGGTACTCATTCTCGTCGCCAACTCCGGAAATCGAGATTCAATCTGCCGGATTGTTTCGGCTTTCGAATCAAAATGATATACCGAGGTATATTTACCTTTGCTCCATTTCGTTGCATCGCTCAGAGAGGAGTATATGAAATATTCCAGTGTTTCGAGAACGCTCGGTGAAGCGGCTGCTTCTGCGATGTTGATACCTTGAGCGACTTCCCGATCATAGGCGTGTTCGAGGACTGTGCGGCCAGGAGGCGCGCCTTCAGAGATTCCTGTGAAGAGATGCACGAAGAAATCGGTATTAGAGTAAATTACAGTTGCTCCCTGGAAAGCTGAAGATAGTGATGGTTTGTCATCAAAGTCCGCTTGAACGATTTCGACTCCTTTTTCTGCTAATGCTTGAGCAGTCACACTTGCTGGATTGCGTGTTGTGCCTCGAACTCGCCATTCTGGGAAGCGGAGAAATGTCTCGGCAATTGATGATCCCTATCTTTGTTTAGTATTCGTACATCTGAGAGTTATGGGGTTAAGCACTTGGGTGCCGGTGACACTGGTTATAACAATAAGTTTCGACATATTTAAGCAAGGCGATTTGTCTTCTATCCCCTCGATATTGTGTGGTGATTGGAATGGAAAATAGTATCACAAAAAACTTAAGTCTGCCACCTCAGGATATCATGTAATTTATATAAACAGCCCTCTCTTTCTTTTTGTATCATATCATAATTCCTCTCTGCACTGACTAATATCTACTAGGTTCGGACTTGATAATTTTCCATACTCCAAATATTTTCCCATATCTAAATCGCAGCTTGATATGTTTGAGGAGGATCTCCCCTTGTTTCGTTTACGTCAGTTGGTAATGCAGGGTTCGGTAAATTTGCAGTCATTATTTTCCCGAGATTACAAATTGACATGATTTATCAGCATATTAGCTGCCCCCCATCTTTGTTAGTTCGATCGGTCAAGACTCTGATTTAATACTGCCCTCTTCTTGAGAACAGCTTGTAGAAGATTCGACCGTAATGAGAGGAGTATCGATATTGTCAGGAGAGATGACTGGTCTTTGAAACTTTCCGGGGGCTGGTTTCCCTTTCCCTTTGCCTTTTACTCCAACTCCTACTGTAGGCTGATCATCATGTGCAGTAAATATGCGCACGCGATCTGATGACCGATTTGCAGCATTAGCTGTACTTGGCCTATCTTGAGGCTCCTCGGTGATGTCTCGTTTCTTCGCTTTCTTCAAACGAGCTGAGGTTACCTTTTCAAGTTGTTTGGATGGTGGAATTGCAATATCTGCAAGGCTTCGACCATCATTACTCTCTGTTCTATCCCTAGGACGGTCAAGAGAGTTGCCAATAATGTCGGCCAAACCCAAGTTACCTTGATGACGATTTTGTGTGCGGCGATCTTCTTCATGTACTCGTCCACGTCGACCATCTGGACGGCGTTCTTGTAGAGGGTTCATCTGGATTTCTCCATTGTACTGTCTTGATCTCCGTAATTGGTACCATACGAAAAAGCCAGTTGCACATCCAATGGCCGTAACAACAATGATTATCACACTGATTATCAAACTTTCATTACCCATACCGCCTGCAATTGAAGATCCATTCAATCGCCTCTGGCTTTCAAATTTATATGTAACGCTTCATCGAAAAGATGGAAGCACCAAAATAATTCCTCTCAATAAAGATAAGTTTCTAGAAGCCGCAATGGAACAATGTGAACTTCACCCTTTGTTCTATCGAAGATTTTGGTCCTTGGCAAAATCAGAGCTTCTGTATACTATCCAATAGATGTACTCGTTTGTGGCCTCAAAATAGTTAAGGTACAAGCCGGAGTATGTAAGGAAGGTCTCAGATCCAAATTTGGAAACAAAGAACTTCGTCGTTTCAAAATGGGCTTCGTGACTTTGAACGGTTAGTGATTCCTCGGAAGTCAAATACATCTTGAATCAACCAATATTTACAAGCGATCTGGTGCAAAATCGCTCGATGGTCATAAGATGAGAATTATTGATCTTCTTTGTTGCTACTCCGATCAAACTCGCGATTATCGAGATGATTAGCCGCACCTCAAATCCTTCTCTGCAAGCTTCCGCCTTCGAGAAGGAATATCCCATTGTTTGCTTAATGCGGTAGGCTACATATTAACCTCCGAATTCAGTACAAAGCATGCGAGACCCGTACATAATCGCGTTGCCATGTGCGCGAGATGTATTGTTGGGCCCAGCATTTGTCGAAGGAGAATGACCAACTTCATGTGCGGCATAGGAGAATCTTGGTGGATGTTGTCGAGGTGATCATGTGGTACAGTAAGACATTGAAACAATCCTCGCCGATTATCTTCGGCATGGCTTTCTTAATGACCTCCCCCGAAAGCAACACAATGTCACATCTGTTGTCACTGTTTGACAATTCAAAGTAGTAGTAGAGTAGTAGTGACATCAACTCCCGAGCATCAATATCAGATAGCTTTAATGCTATTCAACATTGAGAGGTTCTAGATACCCGATGGAGCTCATTCTTTGAGACGACTTCCATATTGTCTGCCCACACGTGAATCATAATGTAATGATCCGGAATGTTTGATTTCAGCAAGATGGGTAGATGTAGGTACCCGCCTCGTACCAGCCGTTACTGTTACTCTGAGGTTTTAACTTCGTAAACAGAGCCACGAACTCATCCATCAAGTCATCGAAAGTTGATTGAATCTCCAAAAACTCATTGTATACCCCAGTGCTCAGTGACAACGCACGTAGCTTATGGTACTTCGATGAATGCCTCGTAACTCCAAGGCCATGGTTGGATGCAGTTGTAAATATTGACGATTGAAAATTGGATATAAAAATGGGTACAGAGGCTTGAAAGATGGGATTGGCCCATGTCGGTAGTATCACCTTAGAGACGGAGACCTATAAAATCGAGATTTTAGTGAGGCTGAGGTTAAGAATGTGGGGAAAGGGAAACGCCTGGACAACAATGGCAGTCACTAGAATGATCGCCCCGACCCGATAACATGAACATGTCATTGCGACATATGAAAGATAAAAAGTTTATTGGGAATTGGATAAGTTATTGAATATTGTGTATCTTCACATTGCTGCATGTACACTTCTTGTATACACACTTGACTTATCTTATAAAGCATCACTCAAATAATGAACAATGTGACATAAAAGATTGAGAAGATCTTGTTTTATAACATCAATCAATTGCTTAACTTCACAAGCTCCAACTCTCTACCATGTCTTTAGTCCCATATTCATCTCGAGACAGTCGAGAGATTGTACTGTAGGTTATACCTCATTCTTTCTGCATAGAACATTTGAATGAGGTAGAAGCTGGAAGCTAGCTAGCACATACATGCTAATACTTAGTGTTATAGTCGCCATGATGATGCGATCGTTATAAGAGATCCCAATACTCAACAATTAGTCCTACGAAGTGCCCCTCCCGGTCTCGTCTTGAATGATTGTCCGACATGTCATCGACCATTGCGTGCACCCTCTCCCGAACGACAGCAGCCTACTCCTTCCGCTCGTGCAAATGCTTTCATAGCTCCAGAATACTTTCGCATGCTTCATGCTGCAAATAGTGGTCCAAATGAACAATCACCCTCCAGTCCGATTCGCAGACTCGTACAACCTGCCTCTCCATCTGCGAACTATGTAGATGATACAGAAGACCATGTAGAATTTGTGGCAAGTACTCCAGCAGTGGAAACAGGACATACCATAAAGAAGGAAGCTTTCAGCCCAAACTACTTCAAGAGATTCTTCATCGAGGAAAAGGAATTAGGCCGTGGAGGGAAAGGAGTAGTTCTTTTAGTCCGCCATGAGCTCGATGGGGTGTCTCTAGGTATGAAGATCCAAGAATATACGAAATGATGTGCTGACGAGTTGTAGGTCAATTTGCGTGCAAGAGAGTACCAGTTGGAGATGATCATGCATGGTTAGAGAAAGGTATTATGATTCTCTTTACTCCGAAGCTGTGTACTAACTTCCACAGTTCTCATTGAGGTTCAACTCTTACAGGGGCTTTCTCACCCAAACCTCGTATCCTACCGACATGTCTGGCTGGAAGATGTTCAATTGAACCGGTTCAGTCCCTCAGTACCATGCGCCTACATTCTTCAGCAGTATTGCAACTCCGGAGATCTACTACGTTATATTGCTGGGCCTACACCGAACATGCAGACAACAAATGAACAATTGAAGGAGCAAATGCGAAGAAGATCAAGAGGGGGTGCAGAACGACCCGATCTGAGATCATCGCAGCGGAAATTACAGTTTGAGGAAATTTATTCGTTCTTCAAGGATATCACGTCTGGCCTTGCGCATCTACACGCTTCGAATTATATTCATCGAGACTTGAAACCAAGCAACTGCTTGCTACATCAAGATGGAAGTGACATGAGATGCCTCATAAGCGACTTTGGAGAAGTACAAGCGGAAAATGTTGTGAGGAAATCGACAGGATCTACAGGCACAATATCATATTGTGCTCCTGAAGTTTTGAAGCAAGATCAGTTTGGTCGATATGGAAATTTCACCACGAAGTCTGACATTTTCAGCTTGGGAATGATACTGTATTTCATGTGTTTCCGACGACTCCCTTACAAGAGTGCAGACAGCTTCGAGGAAGACTTCGAAGACATGGATCTACTTAGGGCTGAAATTAGTACATGGTCTGGATTTCAAGACGAACGACGAGAGCGACCAGAATTACCAAATCAGCTCTACAACTTTCTCAAGAGATTACTTGCTGTCAACCCTAACGATCGACCTAGTGCAAATGAGATCTTAGAAGCAATCAGAACAGAAAGAGGTTTACAGAATCCAACTCGAGTACGACATGGTAGTTCATCAGGAATTCGTGGAAGAATTCAAGCAATCGACTCGCCCATGCCACCCGCAACACCAGTCAACGAACGAGAACCGAAGCGAGTGCGTTCAAGAGCATATATCGAAGATGCCTCATCCGAGACCTCATCTCGTTCATCCTCACCCACACCAAGCTCCCAGCTCGCTATAGAAATCAGTCGAAATCGCACTGCTGTTCCTGTTACAAAACCTCACATTACCACTCCACTATTAATGCCACCTCCCACTACGTTTGTATCCTCCTTCAAGAATCGCATATCTCTCTACCGTCACTATAGCGAAACGTGGGCTCATCACAATAAGCAATCTCTTACCTTATTAGCTAGAGTGTCAATTTTTCTTTTGAAAGTTTTCATGATAACAAAACCATGTCTTTCTTCTCTCGCTAGACGATGGATCTGGTATCCTCTCGTCATAATAGCCGCCGTTGAACTGGGGCTCGGAACAAAATTAAGTTGGGGCATATCTGGCGGTCTTTTAGCATTTCATTTCATGGTGGTAGAATTGTTTGATTGGTTTGGACCTGGCATGTGTAATGGAAGACTTGGAGTGCATGAAAATTGGCATCAGACTGGTTTCTGAAGAGGCATTATCTCTCTATGAAAAGGGTCATTTATAGGCGAGCAGGACATCTTTTTGCATTTTGTGGTGTGGGATTTGATATACCTGCGAAACAAGGCGTTTGCATTCAAGAATCGAATAAATTAATCGATGTGTATGAGATATGAGAAAATGAAAATAATGATAGTATATCATGACAGCTTTTACTAGCCACCGAGAGTAGAAGGTGGGTTATTTCTCATGGCGCGAGTGGCTGCTATCAAGCAATGATAGGATGACTCAGTGAGTGATTTTTTTCATTTGTTTAGGATTAACTTTACTTCACTCTTTCGTATAACTTGGCTCATTTTCACAATAATGCCTCAGGTAGTGAGGTTTATCCGAAGTCGGGTTAACTGATAGATAAAATGGGTTGGTTTGTGGCGTTGTAGTTTGGTGCTTTCTGAAAATGTTCATGGGTTTATCACTGTCCTCTCAAAATGCTCGAGGAATCGGTATCAGAACAGAAGTCGAATAGGCTATATGAATACCTTGGTGGTATAAAAATATTAGAACAATATTGTAACAACATCGTAACAGTCTCGGATGTTTCGTATATATGATGACTACTTGATACTTCCTTCATGCTTTTTCTTCTCTTCTCCAGTACTTGAATATTCTCTGAAATCTAGTAAATAGCTCTGAGAACTTTAAAAGACAAACCCCGAAAGACACAAATCACTCAGTGCAATCATGAATCAAGATCACGATCATCAACATGACCAAAGTCTCATCCAATTCTTCACGGTACTATTCATCGCCAGCATCAAAATCAGTTTCGTCATCGCGCTCTTATCTCTTTTCTGTCACTTTCTCCTTCATTGTTATTTCATGATTAGCACTGGCGAAATCGACATGCGGATCCTGGCGTGGGCACTCATCAACGGTTTCACCTATGGCTTCGTGATTAGCTTTGGCACTTTGTTATTGCTCTGTGTCTATTGTGTTGTCTGTAGTTTTGTTAGATTCTGGTTTTTCCAGACTATTCTCTATGCGCAAATCTGGAGAGGTGTGTTTTAATATGTTGGCGGGACGTTTGATGAGACGGCTGGCGTTGAGATTTCAGAGGTTGTAGGGGTTTTCTTGCTTCTTTGATTCGTTCTTTGGGCGTTGGTAGTCGAATTGGAATAATATAAAGTATTTAAAAAATATAAAATAAAATTGAGCTTGCATTGTCGTGATATTGTGAACTGAATGTGAATGCCGGAAGTACAAGTTTTAAGTGCTGAAATTTATGGGTCGAATGGTTTGACTCACGTCTTTGGTATATATTTGGAACAACGATAAACATTATAAGAATCTTGACCATGGTGACATTCTTTGTTCTTGCTAGTCATTGATCATGCTTTTATAGGCGGCTTGGCCCCGCGTCTGTTACACTCGAAGCTTTCGTCAAAAGGATCTGTAGGAACTTGCAGAGCCATTTGTATTGTATTCTAGAGTTGAAAGGTTGAAATTAGCACCGAGGATAGGAATATGAATATGAACATCAATTCGCTCTCTAGGATGTATCGCAGTGACAGTAAGTTAGTATCGTATCAAATAGCCTTGATGAAAATCAGGTTCAACTCAATATTCATTATCTACCCATTTGAAGAATGAATGCTGCGGTGGTTAAGAAGTATCCAATTAATCAATACAATGCATACAATGCGTACAAAAGCCCAGTAAAGTCGCAAAGAAACACTAAGCGAGCCCCAACAACCTTCTCTATCCATCAATCCAAAAGCTTCGAAACAACCCCTGAACAGACACAATAATCCAAGTCCTACAAATAAGCGAATATCTTCCCATCCTTCCCCTCTCCACCACTCCTGAAGAAATCATAAAAAATCACACAAATCAATATACCAAAAGATCCTCATGGAAATGGAGGTCAGCGAGCAGCTCCTTCTCTACATATATATCACTCATTCTTTTCTTTTGGATTATCGTAATTCCTATGTTAATTGCCAGACTCACACGCAAGATACCATGCGACTCTCCATAGATATGATTCTTTGGGTAGACTCAGAAATATTACTATGAAGTCCTCGGTGAGTTCAACAAGGCTCAAGACCAGGAATATGGAGGATATTGTTCGCTAAGTTGTCGCTGTTGCAACGAAGTTACGAAGCAATAGAACTTGCCCTAACGGGAGAGGACAGAAAATAATACTATACATTTTCAAAAAGAATAAAATGATAGGATGAATGGAACGAATGTGAGGAGGTATTTTGCAAAAGAAAAATCAAAATCTGCAAACTAAAGAACTAGCCGCGAAAACGGTTCTGGTGTGTGTTCTATTCCAACTTCTTATTCCAAAATTGTATGGAAAGTGGATGATACAAAGAGTGAACGCATTTCATGGTCATATCGCTTAAGCGTAAAGGATAATCAAGTGTATTGCTCTTGCTTTTACGTTGATGGTGATGGTGATGTGAATTTGTGATTACTAGTAGAATTGTTGGTTAAGATATATGTCTAGCAAGAAATCATGCTCTTATCCGCTAATTACACAATAGAATTAGTGGTTGTATGCATAGAACTAGTAAACGTGTAATATGCGTTAGCGATAACTACAGTGAGGTCAGGTAATCATTGTTTCTTTACTGTTCTCCCACTGATACAAAATGCCAGTTTTGCCCAAGCTACATACTCCCGAACATATCCAGAACAAATCTATTATCAGCTCTAAAATATGTATAAAAGGCATTGTAGCTTCGCTCTAGATCAATCTTCCTTCCTCAAACCACTTCTGCCAGTGAAATTTCTAGATTCCTCAAAGAACCAAGTGAAACATTACAAACAGATCCACTCCACAAACTTAGTCTCAAAAACATCATGCCGGGAGCACTAACCCAAAACATCGTCCTATTTCTGGCACTTGTCTATGCATGTTTAATCTCCGTAGTCCTCATGCCCATATTTCTCATCTTCAATGCGGTTCCAATTCGCCCGGGTGAGCTTATTGAGGCTTTCCTAAGATCACAGACCATGAATCGACTTCGCGGTAATTATGATGAAATCTTGGAGAGAGTGATCGGGGATCGAGTTCCCGGCGCAAGAGACGCTCCGGATGATGAGTTACCACAGGCTAGACGAGAGTGGGTGGTTTCTCGTCATGAGATCATGATGGGGAGAGAATTTCGCATTTCGCAGTATCGTGGCTTTCTTCATGAGTTACAGGAGCGGAGTGCGAATCGTGTGCCTAACAATCGCCAACTCGTTGCTCCTCCTGAAATTGATGATGCTCCACCTGAACTCGTCGATGATTCTGGTTCTGAAGATGAGTTTGATATCCATGATTGGGACATGAGCCTTCCTTGATCTCGTTATTTTCCTTCAGGGAGTGTTTCTGAATGCGGGGGTGGTATTGCCCAGAGGAGGATAAAAAAATAAAGTTTTACTTTTTGCAATTTTTAAATAAATTTATACGATCAGTGAATGAATGATGTTTGAGTGATAATAACAACATGACAACGTAGAAATTAGAAAAATGGAAAGAATTATAAGTCAGTAATCTTCTTAGTCGTTCGAGTGTACTTAACAATACATGTCCCACTATCATCATCGTATCATGCGCGATCTTGATTTCCATGTGTATGGCAGCGATTTTGAAGGAAACAATACATGCAACGTCTTTTTTGTTCTTTTGTGGTCTAGGCAGCCTTTAAAACATGAAGAATGGCAAGATCGTAAACTTCGATCTACAGAAAATGTCTCATAATATGTCTTATGTCGAAATCGAATCTATGCTCAGTTCTGCTCTTACTTACATATGGTCCCTTTGACAGCTATCACGATGACAGTGTTTCACCATATCATGACTCAATGGTATGTCTTAGGAATTAATCTGGGACAGACATGTAATGAATGCATTCGAGGGACCCCCCCCTTGAATTTTATTATACAGCTGAATTCGCCCATTATATACGTATATTTATACCACATGCACATGCCACATCATGTTTGAATGGCCAAAACAAGCTTCTTTTGGCAAGGCGACGCTTTTTCGATCGAGTGGTGATGGGGTAAAGTCATTGGTTCTCATCTCTTAAAAGTAGTTTTAGTTTTAATTTTTTTGACAAATACCGAAGATCTATTCTAGTATGTGATTATACAGGAATGGTGCTTGTAGTTCCTCGACAAGTGCGTGATTCAGTGAATAGTTCAAGGGGGAAAGTTCGGAGTCGTCAGATTTTGGGTCACAATTCAATAAGGATAAATAGGTGTAGATAATAAGTAAAGGAAAATTTTGTAGTAAAGTCTCGATTGATTGTTTTTTCCTCTGACAGAAACAAATATAGACTTGTCATATTCGACTGAGAGTTCGCTTGAAGAATGCATGATGTCGTCTCAAGTTTCTCCAGTTATGCCGTAGCACAATCACACCCATGTCTCGTACTTCTCGGATTCATCATGCACAGGCATTTTTCTTGCCTTTCCATTCCTGGAATGGTTCTCAACCTTATTCCAATTTCTCGGATGCATCTCGACGTCGTGATGTGACCGACCAGCGGTACGCAAGCGTTTCTTTGCTGCTTTTCTAGAGTCATCCATTCCGTGTCTGTGGTGTTTGTGAGGCCAGAAGAAAGCCCATGCGAGCATGGCGGCAAGAACGATCATGCAGAAGGCAACGATGGCAATGTGTTCAGGAAGCATCTTGAGATTAAGGTTGGAATCAGGAGTGTGGTTGGTGATGATAAGAAAGATGGAGAGTCATCGAGGCATATGTACTCGGACAATTGGGGTTGTTCTTGATTTCTATCATAGTTATATAATAATCCGGTAACAACTAGATCAATCAATGAAAATACAAAGAACTTTAGAATTGATTGGGCAATCTTCTTTGTTCTTGAAACATTGTTTTGTCGTGACTCGGTGGAACTACCACAGGTCATAATCTAGCGAACAACAACAATAACCTTCCAATTACTGGCTGGAGGATTGCTAAAGATCCTTTTGTAATAAGCAAAACTTTAAAAAATGTAAGTTTAGCATCAAAACATCATGCCATGCATTTACAACTAATAATTGGGTGGAGAAGCACTTGCTGTCATAGGGGTACGGTAGGACTTTAAAAGCCAGGGTTAATAACGAATGAATAGTAAAGAGAATTATGCATGCTTCTGGAACTAAATGGGAGGATATTGTGAAGTGAAAACTTGACGGGATTTTGAGCTTAAAAGTATTGACTCAAATTCGAATCAAACCAATTTATCCGAACACAATAGGTGCAACACTTGCGACACCATTGGCATTGATGTTGTTCGTTTGTAGAACATTATGAAACACCAATTTTCAGAGTTGTGGTTGCAAATATGCCTTGTGTTAGAGCATCAGGGGTCTCAAGGCTATAGGGAAGCTTGGCGGGTCTTACAGTGCAGGGGATAACTCATAGCCACTAAAATCATCGTGAACAGAGCGGCGTAGTAAAATCATAACAGGCTGCCATGCCCATCTAACTTTTCATGTGGTTACCTTTTCTTTAACCCACTGCTGTGTTTGGATATTCGACAGGGAATTCGGGTGACAGTCGTGAAAGGATCTGAGGATCTGCGAATCGGGCACGACTTATACCAAGATATTGCGATATTCGACATGTCCAACCATCACCCATCAACTTCGATTTCTCGAGCACGACTCACACAGTCGTTACCACCATTACCCGAAGAAGATGCAGTACCTGTCGAACCTTACCATGATGATCCAGCAGATGATGAAGGTGCGGAGGTCATAGAAGAGATGGGAGGAAACCATATCGATATGAACGAACCTCCTGGATATGAGCCAATGCACGATTATTTGGTCAGTAGAGTACGTCGATTAGCTCAAATGAGGCCTCCCGAATATGAATTATCGTCGCCGGACCATACACACGACATACCACTTCAGCATCAAGAACCTTACCGAGATGACCCCTTCATTATTACGATAGATCCAAATCAACCTCCTCCACCATCTTACGAGGCTTTATATATACAAACACAAAGAGAATTAGAGATATTGAACGAAGAGATAGATCCAGATATAAGCCATGCCGAGGATGTCTGCAAATGGCTGGTTAGCATGATTTTGATTACTTTAACAATTATTGCTGTTGGTTTTGCATTCAATTGGGGTCACCCATTCTAAGACGGCCCAATCGAATGCCGACGATCGTACAATTCAGAAGTAAAGGAGGACAATAGTGGAATTATACCCGGCTTATGGAAACGGAAATGGGAGCTTGGAGTTTGGAGTTTGAAATCTACAGTTTGAATAAGATTTGGAAATAGGATAACGGTTTGAAAGAAGCGGCTCCCGAAAGATTGTTTCTAATAGATTAGAATACAATTATTTACAAACTCAAACCTTCAACATGTTTTGCCAATTTTCACCTCCAACACATCGCGAGGACTTTCCAATTTGGGGATGGCACTTTCGACTACCCACCTACGAGTTCCTTACTATCTACCCCGCCGTTGTCCGAGGATATATGATAACACATTCATCATCTGAAGCTTCTCTTTCCTTATCATATCCACTGATAATGTCAAGGTAAACTCTTATTACAAGTATGTACGACATACACTAGGTTGTGTACCAATTTCCGTTTAAATAGTCTGCAAAGTTCAAAACTCCCTGGATCTACTCTATTCCTTTTTTATTTTTCAAATTGTCATTTATCGTTAGCATGGCACCTGCAACAGTAACAACAGCATCCGGTGCATCTTGGCAAGAGGTTGCCAAAGACAGGCAGAGATATCGAGATGAGACTATCGCAGCTATCGAGCCAGCTATCCCGGATGTCTCGAATATACCATTAAACACATTATCAGTTGCGAGAAAAGTACTTACACCTGAGGAGATTAAAACTACAGAAGCTACAGTTGAAGATCTAGTGGCTAAACTTGCAAAAGGAGAGTTAAGTGCAACCGAGGTTGCGAAAGCATTCTTAAGAAGAGCTGGGTTGGCCCAAAAAGTGGTATGTTCATCTTAGCAGACACTTTTACTTTAGACTAATCAAAAGTCAGACTAATTGCATCACCGAATTACTTCCCGAGCGAGCACTTTCTCGTGCAAAATACCTCGACGAATATTTGAAAACGAATGGAAAGACTATTGGCCCTCTTCACGGTATACCGATCAGCGTGAAAGAACATATTGGTATCAAAGACCTGGATCATAATGCGGGCTTCGTTGCTTGGGTTGGCAAAACAAGTCCAGTTGATTCCCATATTTTAGAGATCCTGTTGAATGCAGGTGCTATATTATATGCTAGGACTACACAACCTCAAACTTTGATGCATTTAGAGACAAGTAATAACATATATGGGTAAATTTGACAAGCAACTTACATTGACACTGCTAATTTGTTTCTTAGAGTGACTGTAAACCCATTCAATACCACTTTGACTTGCGGTGGCTCTTCGGGTGGTGAAGGGGCGTTAGTTGGATTTAGGGGTTCGTGTCTTGGTATCGGTACTGATATTGGTGGCTCAATCCGTTCACCGGCAGCAAATAATGGTAAATGAGAGCGAAGGAATTGAAATGAAATATGCTTACTTGCGCGTAGGTGTATATGGCATGAAGCCAACTGCTCGTCGCTTACCAGTAGATGGATGGACTGCAACTATGGCTGGTGCCGAGCACATCGTTCCCACGATCGGACCATTATCAACAAGCTTAGATGGCTGTAAAGTCTTCATGAAAGCACTCATTGATGCAAAACCATGGTACAAAGAACCATCTCTTTTGCCCTTTCCTTGGCGAGAAGAGAATTTCTTTCCGGGCAAAAAAATAAAAGTTGCGATTTTATGGGATGATGGGGTTGTTAAACCACATCCCCCAGTCACAAGAGCCTTAAAACAAGTCGTGGACAAACTTAAAACGAATACAAATATAGAAGTGGTTGAGTGGAAGCCATATAAGCATGATCTAGCTTGGGAGATAATAGTAAGAGTAATGTTTTCCAAAATGCAATCATCACTAATTTAATCCAGGCCAATTTATATTTCTCCGATGGTGGATCACAAGAACTCGATGCGCTAAAAGAATCCGGGGAGCCCCTTCGACCCCTCACTGAGCACATTATTACTCAAAACAAGCATCTAAAATCTCATAGCATCGCATCGATGTGGAACTCTCAAGTTCAACGGGATATGTATCGTACCGAGTATGCAAATATTTGGAACGAAACAGCGACTTCGAAAGGTGCAAACGGTGAGCTGGAAGGAATGGTCGACGTCATACTGTCTCCAGTTGGACCAGGAAGTGCACCAAAACTAGACACCAGTAAATGGTGGGGCTACACTTCGCAGTGGAACCTGTTAGATTATCCTGCTTTAGTCTTTCCAGTTGACAAGGTTGATGTGGAAAGGGATAGTACTGAAGAGACATACACTCCAAGAAACGACAAGGACAAATATAATTGGGATCTATGGGAACAACATGGAGCTGAAGGTTATAAAGACGCACCTATTAGCTTACAGTTAATAGGAAGACGGTTAGTTGTTATTTCAATTGTAAAGAATTCTGGCTAATATATTTTGATTCATAGGTTTGAAGATGAGAAGGTCATCCAGGCTTTGGAGATTATTCAAGAGCAAACTGGATTACCGTTTGTTGAATACCTTTGAATTATCTCAATCAAATAGAGGTTATTCCAATAATCTTTACCCTATACATTGTATCAACTTTAGAAATTCAAAGCTCATCTGTTCAACCTAGTCAGCATGCCAAGTGAACTATATTGTAATGACTCTCAAGATGAAGGGGCTCGCTTATTTCTGTTGGACTATCTTCTCAATTCGGGGGTACCACGGCAATGGCCAATTTTACTGCAACTTGGACTTGTTCATTTCTAAAGAAACGATCCCGATGCGACTCGTGATAAAATTGTATATTCTTCATCGTGCTGCCTCAAAACAGGCCGGCGGCCAATTTGAGGGTCTATGCGACAGGCAGCCGAAAGACTATTGCGGATCCAGAAGATGAGAATCTTTGACACCTAGAAATACTGATTTACAAGAGGAACTTGAGATGATGTCCACGAACCTACCATTTACTTCTTCACAACTCAAACATTCTCTTTAATGTTTTTGACTGGCGCCAGCCCTTAAATTCGGACTAATTCGTCTCATCACACATGATTTACAACGTCACGTACTAGCTTCTAGTCATGCAATCCAGTTCGTCCCATAATACTTAATCATTTTCTCCACTCCCATCGTTCTTCATCCTAGTCCTCAAATCTTACAAACCATTTATAATCCGCATTGAAATTTGGAAGCCTGACATAGCACTTTAGCAGCTTGGCACTCCCATAATACCTTACTGGATTGCCTACAACGCCCGGAAAATATCCCACCGAAATACTGAGATCACATTCGGTCCGGTATTACTCCGTAGTTTTGGTAATGATTAACTGAGGATTGTCGATATGCTTGATATGCAGAAATAATATAGTGTTGGGAGGCTCAATGTTAAAAGGACTGAGCAAGTGCCTGGTGATGTCCTGTGCTGGTTTTGTTTCTATTTTCAGATGTGGGTCTGGTCTTTGATGGTGGGACCACCAACTATACTTTGGGAGCGCGTCACAATAGGCGGATTGATCATGAAGTTGATGGAAAGAACATAGAGGGATAAGATGTGAAAGCCTTGAGGCGTTCTTACATGTTCTCTATTAGAAACGTTCTTTCATCTTGGAATACCATATTCGAACTCAATGAAATGTGAGATTATACCTTGACAGCTGCCAAGACTTCACGACTAAAATTACTCCTCCCACTTTCCATCCACCTTCACCTTCGATCAATGTAAATTAACTTACAAGAAACAATCTTCATCTGGCCAACATCATCACATCTATCCCACCACTCATAGATTACTGCGCCATATCTCACCCCGCACTAGGCACAACATCCATCTGAACCTTCCCACTATTCTGATTGGTCAATGCCATTCTTCTCCCGGCGTCAAAGGTCTTTAGAGTTCCCGTGCATAAGCTATGGATGAAAAGAATGCATCTCCCCACAAAAATTCATGCATTTTCCACGAGATTTCCTTATCAACACCATCATATGCGCACGAAATATGGAGTGCATGGATGCCATGTGGTCTGTAGGAATAAGTGTATGGAGTAATCTCTTCCTACACTTTAATATGTGATGGGGAAGGAAGTTGAGGAAGAAGAATCAGGGAAGATTGATGTAAGAAGGTCGATGAGCCTCATTCCAGGTCTTTATGTACTGGACATATCTCCCAGTTTTCATTCACATTTTTCACTCTTGGTACCGATAAGTTTACGGCCACTCTTTCTTTCTTGTCTTTCTTTAATCCATCTCATTCGTTTTACTTTTTGTCACTTTACGTACTTGGCATTCTTGAATGACGTGCGTGTTTGTTGTTCTTTTTTGCTGTTGGAACTTCATTGGATTGTGAGAGTGCTTTCTGATACACATTCTTTACTTATATCTCACACTCCACGTCTCGGAGAAACTATCATTAAAACTTATTCCGAATTTTCGAATTCGATTACACTACGTCATAAACATCACCCGAAATGTCTTCTTCAACTTCCTCCTACGATCTCACCTCAAACCCTCCTTTCACACCAAAAAACAGAACACCAGTTCGTTCCTCCTCAACTTCCTCCACAACCTCCTCACCATCACCCTTATCTCACAACTTCCAATTTACACCCAAACCACTCGTCCTCATGCGTTCCTTCTCTGCATCCTCCACATCCTCGACGCAATCCCGAACTTCCCAGCCCTCATCACCATTCCTAGAACCGCCTTCACGATATGAATCGAGACATCCGAGTGAACTCATCTATAGACGAATGCCAGATAGTCCTAAGCCTCATTACTTTTACGAAAGACCTGGGTTTTTTATCCCAAAGAGATCGGCGCCGAAAGCGCCGGGTGAGCCAAGGTTAAAAGTGGTTTTTATTGGAGGGATGGATGGGGATGAAGAGGAGGATGATGAATGAGTAGGGGCTTGATGGGTGTATTATCTTATGAAAATTTCATATGAAGTATCAAGGAGTATTGGAAGTGATACGATGAGGAGACGATGACGTGACAGGCTCATTCGATTCGGGGTAAGTTGAATACTGGAACAGCGATTTCCTTTCTGAAGTGGTGCATACTATATCGGGGATGGGATAAAATACAGGCATTGGGGCGCTATCATTCGTTTATACCCGGGGTTATCATTCTTTTACCATATATATCTATCTAACATTCGTTGAATATGCATAGACATATTTCATTCTATACCAGTACCTGACACTCGTTTATTGGGGGTACGTTTTAGGGATATCTTTAAATAAATAAATCATTCATTCATTCATTCATTCATTCATTTCTCAGATGTACGAGCTTGTTTCGATGTTCCGTTGAAAGTGACCAAGGATCATGACATTGAGGGGAATTCTATGAGCAAACACATGATTAATGCGAAGGGTAGTCTTTTTGGTATCTAACATTATGTGAATCATCCCATTCTCTTCTAACCCAGTGATATCTTTTTCACCGTCGTTGTATCCTATTCCTATACCATATCTAACACCTAATATACATTTTCCAACCTCGACACCCTATCTCCCCCGACTATAACTATCCACCCTCTCCCTCACCACCCTAAAATCCGCCCGCGAATTCTGAACTTCCTCTTCACTCCACACATTATTCGTCTTACAACTAGCCTTTGCCGGCGGTTCTCTCAACGGATCGATAAAATCTCTCTTCAACCTATACGTCTCATCATCTCTACTCCTCTCCTTCTCAACCGTCACATCCGTCTGCACCAAAATAACAATTCCCTCTCTCATCTTATCATCCTCCAAATTCCTCGTCGAGTATCCCCGATCCTGCATTTCTATATCTCCACTCCCCGCTTCCGCATCGCTTCCCACAATACTTCTCCTGCGGGACCGATCTGCTGATCCAAGATCTTCGCTCATACGCGTGTATAATCCTGATATGCGGCCTGTTTTGGAAGCGAGGCGAGAAGAAGGCAGGATTGTTTTTGCAGAGGTGGCGTTGTTAGAGCCGGATTTGATCGTGGCGGTGAAGCTGTATGAAGGGGGGATGGAACGTCTATCTGGGAGGCGAGAATCTTTGCTGGAGAAGAAACGACGGAAGAGGGGTTGGAGGAGAGCGAGATTGCCGCAGGTTATGCCGATTGCTTCTTCCATGTAGGTCCAGACTCCTCCTTCGACTTGGGAGACTGGGTGTGTGTTAGTGGTTTGTTTGAAATGGTTCTGTGTGGGAAATAGCTTCACTAGATGAAGTGAACGAATCATCTACTGGTCTTCGATTACGTTCCTGGAAGATTCTATACAGAAAATGGAGCTTACAAGTGAGGTCCTCGGTATCAATAGCAAAGAGGGCAACAAGACGAATAATGCTAGTTATTATAACACTAGAAGAAAGTTCAAGAATATCAGTCTATGATAATTCCTTCCATCATAGCAGATTATGAAGAAACTTACAAAACGCCAACTGCAAAGATACCTATAAGCGCAATCTTCCTTCTCACATTCATCTGTAGCTTCCAAATCATAGGTATTGGCATACAGAGAATCACACAATCCCCGAGAAAACTCAAAAGACCATTCGTGAAAGATATCGTTCTTAACGCGTTTGGGATGCAATGGCCTTTTTGGTCTTTGTTCCAAAAATAAGACACTGGAGTGCATTCAAAAGTCGATGCTCCCAAAGCCGCAATCGTCCATAATAGTGTATAGATCCAGATAGCCCAAGCAAATTTTCTGAATTTTGTCGTAGGAAATAAACGGACGTAGAGAAGGATCAGGGAAGTCTTGAGGCAGAAAAGACAGAATGGCTGAAGTCTTTGAATCATCCATATTGACTTTGACAAGTATTAGCTGCTGGTTGATCGTTATGAATACTGGACTACGAACAAAACTCAGACGTTTCCGATCGTCTGCAGAAACATTCGTTTGATGATCTCCCAGTCCTACACTCAATCCTATTGATAGTTTAGTACATGATGATAGTACCAAGACAAATATCCCTCAACTTCAGATGAGATGAAATACTACATACCATATAATTCACAAATAGGGGTACCCAGACTAAACAGTAGCGCAACACCCATAAACCAATCTTCGTATTGTATTCTGGCAACGGTATAAAGTTTTGCAAATATTCTCAACACAAAAGAGGCAATGGATAAGACAAGAAGAAAAATTGTTGAAACCAGTACAAGTGACCTCTTGCCTTGCACCCCAAGGTCATCGAGATGCGGCGTACCCATTGTGCGAAAGTTTGGTGTGCAGTCCGAAGAGTAAAGAGCACGTTTGACGCAGTGCAGTCAGTGGAGCGCACGAAACAAGGATATGCGCTAGATTGATTTTCAAAAACTGTCTCGTAGACAGAAACCAATGTAGTTTTGCCAATGGGAGTAGAACTTCAGGTAAAGAGCATGATTCGATGGTTGATTCGACGTTGAAAGTCTTGCATACTGTAAAGCATCTATGTATCAGAGTTTAGGCCATGCTTTTCTATGATCTACCTGTACAGTTCTGTGAAATGGTCTGCTGCATCACACAGGAGATATATGCATGGGAACAAACGGGAATGCATGTCCTTCCTGATTCGATACAATGAAGATTAATCCAGCCGAGATCAGTAGCTTTTAAGAATTCGATACGCTAGAGCTTGAGTATAAAGTAACAGGACTATTACTCCTTTGGTTCATTTCCCTTCGTCTAGATCTCGGGAGCGAAGTTATTGGTGCCTATCATAAGAATAGATTGAGCAGTTCACAAACCGCACTCTAGATCCGGTAGAGATTGGTCTTTGGATCCTAATGCCCCACGATCCTCCGAGCCATTGGTGGAAATGGGCAATTCATGGATATGGGGAATATGTAGCGAGGTTCCCGAGACCATGTTTCTTCCTTGTATGAGATAGGGTCCCCTGGAATATTATACCAGGGTAATAATGATAAGGGAAGGAGAATAGAAAAGATCATCACCCTTTTGGCATAGAATCACTTGTGACAGGTTTATCAGACTCCGGTGTGTGGCATGAAGTCAAGTCTTGTAATCCCCTCGGTATTTCTGTGATTGCAGGGAAGGTTTTCCCATTAACTGCAAGCAGCATATCTTGCAATGTATTCTCCAGCTCAATGTGAGCGGGTTATGGTGTCAAAATATCGACATTTGTATCAACTTGATATGAAGTCTACCTGTGTATCAGAATTTTCGATGATATATTCCATACTAAATAATAGCGTCGCACTACCCCAATATGCGGGGATTGAGTTTTCTTGTGTCAAAATAAGCTTCGTGGCTTGTCCTTGTAAGCCTGAAGTTTAAAAAATTCATTGGGGCATTGAGCGCATTCAGGGTTTCAAGCTCCAAAGTTCAACAAAGTTACAGGGACCATAGGCTCGGCAACGGTAATCTCCCGGCGCGGCGTCAGCTTCTTCAGATAAATAAATGATTCTCTCACCAGGTGGCTAATGTGACATGTCTGATTTTAAAGTCCCTTCCTTATTGATCTTTATTCCCATGTACATCCAGCATGAAGCTCACCGGCAATATGCATCTCCAATCTAGACTCTCCATTCACCTCCATGATTTCATCTGAAAACTCCACTCAAATGGAACGATACATCCACACGATATAGTACACCGGGGAAGTATCTGGTTTTGGAAGACCTCATCGTCGATGATTGGAGAGTCTAGATTTAGGTCCACTTCTCGGTTTCCTTCAAAATCCCTTCAAAACCTCAACGGTAATCCCAATTTCATCTAGTTAAGACAGGTCTTCTATACTTGCTCGATATCCATTGACTTTATCAGCTGTTGCAGATATGGATACTCCTCAACAAGCCAAAGAAAGCAACACTGTATCATCCGATGCAGAGATAAACTCAAAGCAGGAAGATGATGGTAGTCAACTCAGTCCTGCCATGAAGAAGGGTCAAGATGGAGTCGTGCTTATTCCTCATCCAAGTGATGATCCAAGAGACCCATTAGTACGTACTTTCTACTAATAACTTCAAAGTTTCGGTACCAAGAAGTCGAAAGCATTGAATACTGATAACAATCATAGAATTGGCCTATGCAAAAGAAATTGAAGATTCTTGCCGTCATTAGTTTTGCGACGTTTGCTGGATTTTCAGCATGTCTTGCTGGTCAGCTTCAAGTTGAGCCACAGGCCAAACTCTACAACAAGACTACAACTCAGATCGCTTATCAAGTAAGATATTACAACTTTGCCCTCGAAAAAGGCACAAGCTAAATAATGATCTAGAATTCCGCTGGTTCGGCTGGTATGGCAGCAGGAGGATTCTTTTTCTTCCCATTGTCACATGTCATCGGACGTAGTTCTGCTATCTTTTGGTCATTGATTGGTGCCATATTAAGTAATGTATGGGCAGCACTTATGACACACGAGAGCCAATACAATGCATTTATCGTCTCTCGATTCTTTGGTGCATTCTTCGGTGCCATTACTGGAGTATTAGGTCCACGAATCTTGGTTGATTTATTTTTCCTACACCAAAGAGGAAGAGCTTTCACTGTATTTCATTGGTGTTTCGATTTTGGAACAGTGGCAGGACCAACGTTATCGGCTCTCATTTCTGCAAAGTCGGTATGGATGAATGCGTATCGATGGACGGCAGGATTAGTTGCTTTGGCTGTCATTTTGGTATTTCTATTTCTCCATGAAACCTCTTGGGATAGAACGCCTGGAGCTGTTAATCTTGATCCACCGTCTTCTTTCATTGCAAACAGGATTGCAACATTTCTTCCTGGTACCAAAGTCACACCAAAGACATCTTTCTCACAGACTGTAAGTCATAACACATGCATTTGGTATCTATCAACTCATTGACAATGCTAACTCAGAAATAGCTCAAAATCGCAAAAACACCATTTCTTATTGCCATTTCCCCAGTCTGTCTAGTCCTCAGTATCTTCACATTGACCAACTTCGGCTTCTACGTCGCCATGAACTCGCTTTCTCCAACATTCCTTCAAAAGCCAGTTGCAGCAGGCGGATATGGTTTCACAACCTGGCAAAATGCTGAATGTAAGCAGTCCGTCCCTCCCAAATTCCCATCCAGAAACAATTGACACATACACCAGTCTCCTTCACTCACTGGATCGGTATTTTCTTCGCCCTCTTCTACGGCCAATACCTCTCCGATCGACTTCCCCTTTACATCGCCAAAAAATACAACAACGGTATCTGGGTCCCCGAATACCGTCTCCACGCTCTCTGGTTCCCAGGTATCCTCAACCCCATTGGACTCGGTCTCTTTGGCGCCGGTCTCCTCTATCATCTCCACTGGGTTGTTCTCGCTCTTGCTACCGTCCTCGTCACTTTCGGCTCCTTGTGTATTACACCCATCACCGTAAACTATATCAATGAATCTTTTATCGGTAATCCGGCAGAAGCATCTATTGCTGTTAATTTCTACCGGGTGGGATTCGGTCTCAGTGTTGCGTTTTATATTAAACCCTGGGTGGCGGATGTGAATGTAGGGTGGACGTATGGGACGATGGCATTTTTGGAGGTGGCGGGTCTGTTGTGTATTGCGTTGTTGGTGTGCAAGGGACATAGGATTAGGGAGATGAGTTTTAGTGGGCTGGGGAGGAGCGAGGAGGGAGAACATGTTGTTGAAAAGAATAGGACGGGAGTTTAGGGGGTCATGTTCGTTTGATGGGAGGATCAATGTAGACTGTGTATAGATTATGACCTGTGAGATCTTTACATCAGATTTTCATCGCAGTTCGACTGCTTGATTTCTCGTTGGATAATACATGCATGTATTCAAGACTTTCCCAATCTCTATATACCAGATAATAAGATGCAATTTATGTCAAGTAACAAAATCTCCTCACAAACAACACAAAATTCTCACTCCAGATCAAATCTCCCTAGAACCCACAACCCCCGTCTCCACACCACACTCATCTAATAAACCTCCAATCTTCTTACTCTCCCACATCTACTCACCCCGAAGTATAAAGACTCGCAGAGTCTCTTTTCCAACCCAGAATCAATTTACAATCCACAATCCACAAAATACATAGCACAAAGTACATAATACCACAAACCACATCACAAACCCCTCCCATCATCCCCCTCTTCCAAACTCTCACTACAACCATCCTCCTCTTCATAAAACAACGTATCCATCCCCGTCATCAACTCCATCCTCAACTCCCTAATCAACACAATAAAAAACAAAAATATCAATCAAAAACTAAAACCCAGAACTCAGAACTCAGAACAATGCATTCCGCTCCTTACTCTTTTTCTTTCCTTTCATGGAAGCCAAAGACACTTATTTGCAAAGGATAGACTCGGACTACTGGGTCCATTATTGCAACTCAGAGGGAAGAAAGTGATGAGGGAAGAGGGAAGAGGGAAAAGGGAAGGAATTCATGAGGTGCGGTTTAGTAGATGGATGGATGGATGGATGGATGGATGTGGATGTGGATACTGGATGAGAAGGAGGGAAAGAAAGATTTGGTATGGTAGATCGATTTGGCGCTTGCCTTTATATATTTTAGATAATTAACGTTTGTCATGTTTGGTTTACTCATCACGAGGGAGATGTAAAGGGAGCAGTGTGGGTGGGGAAAAGCAGTGTATGTATGTAGATTATCGCATTGATTCATTATCCTATCCTATCCCTATCCTATTTCATTTCATTTCATTTCGTCCTCATATCAAAGATGCATAATGGCATACCTTACTTATTGATCCAGACCAACCCTATCTTTTTCTCATTCCTTCTATTCCCAACCCCTCATCCCATTCCATCCATTCATTCATTCCCCAAAAAGTAAAACATTAAATCGGCCGTAACTCCCTCTCCAACCTATCCTTCCCATTCCATCCCAATCCATCCAATCATAACACATCCACTTCCCTAACATCCCCCCTAAACATACGTTCTCCTATGACTTCCACTTCTTCTACTCCTATGACTTCCACTTCTACGATGTCCATGTCTCGTAACATGCGTCTCCCTCACATAAACCTTCTCATCCCTCCTCCCCGTTCTCTCATGACCCTTCCCCACCATACAAGCCAGCAAACTCGTTATAAAAAAGAAAATACAATTCATGATTCCAAACGCAAAACACGCTTTGAGCATCGCACACGTTTTATCAACTTTGACACTCACCCCATTAATATTCGCATTTCCGAATGCCCCGAAATTGATATAGTATCCGGGGGTAGTAGTCAAATGGGAACAATCCGAGTTGGTGATGAAGCGGAGCTCGTAGACGCCGGCGATAAAGGCACCTACGAAACAGAGATCGATGAAAGAGACGAAGAGCGCGTTGGAGCGCGTGCGGTGGTAGGTGAAGAGGGTTGCGATGGCCCAGGCGCAGGCGAGCACGGAGACGATGAACAGTACGAGGATGTAGTTTGGGGTGAGCGCATTGTTGGATGCGTAGATGTTGACGAAGAAGGCGAGCATGCCTAAGGTTGGGATCTATGGTGCGGAAAAGAAAATTGTTAGTTAAATGTGAGGAATTGGGAACTAATCATGAGTAATTGCATACCAGAGTTATGATCTCGCAAAATCGCCAAAAGGCAAAGAACATTCCGAAAAGCATTGTGAGGAGTTTATTATCTTTTTCAGATTTTGGTTGGGGGGTGAGAGAAGTATATTATTATTGACGCGACAGCGAGGAGCGAATCTTTGCGATTATTTTTATGATTGCGATTGTGATATAGTTATGGTGGAAAAATAACTTGGAGCTGAAGTCGGCTTATCTTATGCGACAACGACGATGATGATGATGCTGCTACTGAAAGCCAAGTCCCAAACGTACGAATCAAATTCGCTTCCACACAATGATGTGCTTGCTTCAATTCGCAAGCAACGAGAAATAAAACTTTACTGAATCAAAGCAGTGAATACTAGGTACTGAATAAATAAAAAGAAAGAAGAAGAAGAAGAAGAGAACTTCGTCTGCAAGATGCGAAGCTATGTCCTCTTATCAAGTTCCAATCCAATTCAATCTGAACCCACGGACACTGAATACCTAGGTAGATTGAGGTTGGGATGGATTTGCCCTGCTTTTGGGTATGATGCAGCCTTGTTTATTTACCTACCTAGCTAGCTAGTAGTTTGGGAAGGGAATGGGGGTATGGTTGGTGGATATGGGATCTTGGTTTTGGGATGGGATAGGATGTGGATGGTGCGTTTTGCTTGCTTGGTTGCTTTCTTGCTTGCCTCGAACTTGCTTGTCTGATTCCTTCGAGGTGAAGAGTTACAAGGATGGAAAACAAGAATGTGGAGAGCAGGATGGATATGCAATGCGCTGGGTAAATGCTGACGACAAAAGTGACAAGGCTCGCTTTGGGAAAAGTTTCTTTTCTTTTCTTTTCTTGTGGATGGATGGATGGGTCGGGTGTAACGGTAAGGGTAACGGTGTGTGAAATAGGTACGGAGTATTTGTGAGGTTTTATATGACGTCGGTGAAGATCATGTTGATTTAGATTCTTATCGATAGTAAAATCTTGCTTGTTTGCTTGAATTGCGTAGTGGTTATGATTATCTCGTCTCGTCTGGTCTCGTCTGGCCTCGTCTCCTTTTCATACAATATACACTTTGATATATTGTACGGTATCTACATCTACACTGTCTAAAATTCACAGGTCAAAACATCAAACAAAGAGATGGCTGGATTATGATGGGAATATAATCCTAGATACTAGGTAGACAGTTTGTTATATAATTAGATTACCTACGGATTATACCTACGGATTATACCTACATTTACAAGCTGCATCCCGTTTTATATCACACATATTTACTACCAACTGACAGTCTTACCCCCCCAAAATTCAATTTCGTTGCTATTAAAAAAATGGCGGGGTTGGGTTTAGTGTATCAAAATAAAAGAAGTGGCAGGTTATTGGCGCCCAAAGATCCTGGACTACTAGGTAAATGCAGGGTGACAACATCTGTTTTTAATATCCGATGAACTCGAAACAAAATCTAGATGTCAATGAAAAGAGAGAGAAAAAAAGAAGAAAAAAGGATCTAGGATCAATTGGATGTAGAGTCTAAAGTTTCATTATATTTTTTTGCCAGCTCAACATTATGATTCGATTATTTTCAACTTATCCAGGTACAGTGGTGGGGAATATCATATGTACCTATTCGTTGTACCTGTTCGCCGAGTTGATGAAACTTATTACTTCATCGGCGGTGAATCGTCAAGAGCTTCCATTACTTGTTGTTGACTCCATTTTTCGCCGAGTTTCTTCTCCTGATGTTTCAATTACCCGAAAAGTACATTTTGAGGGTTTAGTACATGCTGCAGGTCAGGCCCGTACCGCTAGATCAATTTTTAGGTCCAGAACTAGTCAAATTTGTGACGACAGCTCCAGTATTTCGCACGAGTCATGTTGAATTGAGAAAAAAGGGTATCAACATTTTAGATCAGTCTTCTGCCAACTTCTGTTCGATTTTGGCCGTTTTGAAATCGCATCTAGAAGGCAATTGTTCAACTCCGCGAAGCGTCTTCACCAACCGTGTATCCTCTTGCTACACCACTTCTCCCTTCTTCAACAACCGCAGCAACTTCTCTTTCTTTGCCTTCATCAATAGCCTCTTTATCGTAATCACTGCCCAAACCTGTCCAGGTTCTCTTCTCTCTCAGATATTCTGCACCAGGACTAACCTCTCCATTGACGGTCGCCATTTCCATCTTTGCTCTCTTGACCAGTTTATTTGATGCGTTGGGTTGTAAACCATTGTCCAACGCTTTCTTGGGCTCTGAAGAAGTCGTCTGAGAGGAGCGCATAGGTCGAGAATGCGAGACGTATCGGCCAGTTCGAAGATCGAATTCGGGGGGCATCGATTCTTCCTCAGAGTCTTCTGGGTCCTCGGTCAAATTTCTGGTCTCTGAATCCTGATTATTTGATTCAGTAGATTCCGCAGACCAAGTAGGAACAGTAGTAGATTGCAGATTCAAAGCATTGAAGTCTGCAACCCAATCACCACCCCAAACTCGCTCATCATCACTCTGCAAGGCCAATGCTAATTCGAAGGGTGTAATGACTGGTTTGAATAACGCTTCCCCTTCTACCAAACTGCTCTCCCAACATCCTACCACTACCCATCCATCAATTTCACTGAAATTTGCCAACTTCGCAGCATTAACCTTCCCGACCACAAACGTGTAAGATTTCTTTCCCTTTGATCGTATAAGTGATGCCAGGGAATTGACCGTAGGTAAATAATTTGTCACACTTAGGGTGTTTATCAAAATACCAAATACTGAAGAGGAAGACTGTGATGTCAGTAAGGCATATCTCCGCATGAGTGCTCTTGCTGTGTTCGTTTTCGTCGTTTCGTTTCCGGTCGTAGAATCTGTAGAATAAATATGCATCTCCTTGACCCTACTCGACAACGTAAGTAGTAATGCAGATGGTGGCTCGCTAATGTGGAATAAACTATAATCCTTCATATCTACCCCTTCATCTAACTTTCGGTTCGGTATTGTGGCACTGGGATTGTGTGTGATTTCCGGCGCAAGTATATTTTCAAAGCCTCTATCTCGTAATTGGGCGACTAAAGGTGAAATATGGGAGTGGTATGTAATATCAGCTATAATGACAACTTTGTCAGACTTCTCCTTGTATGTGTTTTCGAAAGCTTGAATGACCGATTCGAGGTTCAGTGGGCGAGATGTGAAGACGTAAATCACAGGTAATCGTGCGGTAGGAGATAGACAAGCGCGACCATAATGAACGACGACTTGCGCATCGACGTGCTCGGCGGCGATTTCATCAACACAACAAGATCCATAAGATGTATCTGCCAATATGTATAATTTATGTCGAATACTCGATGTCGCGATGTTCGCTGGCGGATTGCTGAAGTCTGTTTCTAGGCTCGAGCTTTCATCCTTTGGGATTTCACTCGAACTTGGTTCCGTAGGTAATTTCCGAAGTCTACTCTCCAATTCCTGAAAAACTCTAGGTGCATCTGACAACATCCCATCCGAAAACTGTAAAGCTATTTTCTTCCATCCTCCTTCTCGAATCTCATTCACCGTCCGCGAAATCTCGTAAACATCGTACAACTCTTCGTCTGAAAGTTTAGGGAGGTCATCTTTTTTGATCGAAGGTGTGGGATCTTCGAATATATGTACTTCTGGAGTCGATAGAACTGGGGCGGTGGTTAGTTGTTCCATCATTTTATTTCGTATGTCAAAGAAAATTCATATGGCGGGGTTGAAATTATATTGCCGTTTTCGCCGCGGGGAAGGGCGGTGAGTATGGCAATATAATTTACTAGAGAATCCACCCATCTAGAATGTTTTGTGATTTTCTTTTTACTTATATAAAGTTTTTAGTCAATACACAAAAGATAGCCAGCCAACCTTTCTTCTCCTGCTTCCTCCTCTGTTTCTTCCTGCTCTCAAGCACAGCATCCAAAGTCGTTGAATTTTGGCTCCTTCCCACAACTTCTTGTTCTCCAACTCATTGCAACTATATTCTCAGTTCAAATACATCTGGTATCATCAAGTGCCGTTGAGCCACAGCTCGAAGTCAACAAGTGCGATCTTGAGAAGTCTCATTTGACGGCACCACTGGTGTTGTAGCAAGTGCGTGCTATCATTTATTTCGAATGATGAAAGTCCATTCATAATGATTTGAAACACCTCGATCTGAAATCACTTCGGCGGATATTATCATACTAGTAGGCTGGGGGAGATGCTGCTCATGATCTTGAGGTATCCTGGAGCCAGAAATACCTGGCGATGCTGGTAAAGGTGTAGGACTGAGTTTTGAGTATTCGAGTATTTGGTTCTGCACCGATTCTCTCCCATCTCCATTTGATGACCTTGAGCTTGAGAAACTTTGCGCATCCGGAATTTTGGGGGTTGTCACTACTGAGCGGGGT
>PQXN01000256.1:0-53723 GCA_004786275.1 Botryotinia convoluta
TAAACTATATAAACCTAGGATATTCTTTAAAGAAAACCTAGAAAAAGCAAGCAAATTAGGTCCAATTCAACTCTTTTATACTATTTGACTTCAATTCTATTATTACATATATATATTCGATTCGTCCCTAAGCTAAATCTGACTAAGTCTTCCACTAATATTATAATATAAGACCGACCTCCAAGATTAATCACCTCATATGTCCGAAAGAACGCATTAACGATATGAGATCATTCATCCATGGCATAAGTATACACACTCTCAATGAAGCTGTCTCACGAGGTCAGGCACTGGATGGTTGGGAAGAGGCCCGATCCAAGTTGTGGGAGCTTATTGATGCTAACACAATCCTCATCGGTCATGCTTTGGAAAATGACTTGGATGCACTGAGAATAATACACCCCCGTGTTGTGGACTCCGCGATTCTTGCAAAAAAAAGAAGTTGGCTGCAATCGAACTTGGGGGTTGTCAACAATGTGCTCCGAACTTCTCAAGTTGGAGATTAGAAAGAACAAAGGTGCCATTCACGACTGCTTGGAGGATGTTCTAGCTACACGAGAAGTTGTGATATGTTGTACGCAGAACAAGGATGCTTTCCAAAACTGGGCCAAATTTAAGGAGATTGAGGAAACGAAGTTGCAGAAAGAGCGAGAAGAGAAACGAGAAATCTCACGTAAAAAAAAGGAAGAAGAATGCAGAGTAACTTGAAGTAATTGAGCACGGGAAACGGCTCTATCATTTCACCCTTGCTACCGCTTGATAATCAAGGAATCTTGTATGGTCTTGGTATTGGATAATTTTCATAACGCAAACGTCCTCATAATGGGTATGGTCTTTTGGGAAAGTCAGCTTAAGTGAAATTACATTTATCTAAAGCTGGCACTTTCGGATTTCACGCAGGTCGCAGTCTTATAAAATCCAGATATTCAATACTTATGACTTTTTCCATACCCTCCCTTCGTTTATTGAGAATACTCCGAATGTTGCCTCGTACCTCGCCATTAACTATAAGTTTTCAATAGTTACTAGGTAGTTATACTCCTATAAAAGAATGGCGATGACAACGACAGCGCTGGCTAAGTCAGATTCAATTATCGAAAGTATCTTAATAATGATCAACTGTAGTCAAATAGGCTATTTTACCTGTGAAAGAAAGATCTTCTATTCAAAGCATTACTGATATAATCTTTCAAAGCCTTTAATATATTAATAAATAGGTAGTGTTATCTTCATTTATTAATTTCATGCCTTTATTCAAACTCCGGCTTTTAGTAATATTTAATATTTAGTATATTATTTCCACGAGGCTCAGGTCTTTTGATACTAAATGCTTTGTTATATACAAACAAGGAATAATACTTAATGTTTAATATATATTGTATGATAGTCATATTTGAAAGAAATCATCTTTAAAGTAAATTTCCAGCGATGGCTATTTACTATTTGAAATTTTCTTATTTTCGAATTTCATGTGTAATCACAGTAAGACATTCCGCTCGAAGCTTCGTTCATTCCTATTCAGGGTTAGTGGATAATAGATATATATGTCAAATTAGTGTAATTGAAGTATGAGTTCTTATGGAATTTAAATTTATGAGTTTTATAATGGTTGAGTGTTATAGATGATAGAAAATGAAAAGAGGCAGTGTTGAAAAAATCAAAATACTCTCAAAAAATCACAAAATGAAACGATTGAGATCAAAATTCAAGTTTACTAATACACAGCCTAACAGTCTTTCGGCATAACTCAAGCTTCCAATTTGTAACACATCGTCCCTATCAAGCCATGAACTGCTTTCAATCTAAAAGTCTTGAGATTCAGGATTCCTGTTGCGCATTGTACATGATGAAGATAAATATAATCAATAGTAAAGCGCTTCCTGCCACCATTCACATTGCCTCCTCACTAAAGGATCAACACATATAGGTCCCAAATGATGAGTTTATACTCAGAACATTCGACTCGCTGTCATATAGAGCAAAATCAGGAACCCTTCTTCCATTCGGAGTACCAGTAGTCACAAAGTTCAAAATGTAATCTTGAAGAGAGAGTGCCGCATCTCCAAATACAGGTTTTCCATCCCATGTAACACTCCCCGGACCATTATAGAATGTATAAGCAACATCATCTGCGTGTAATGCTGGGGGTACATTGAATGAATAAACGTATGACTTGTTTCCGACTTTATCATTCAGGTATCTCGTATTGCATGCAAAACAGGACTCGACACTAGTAACAGCTGCCCGTAACATTTCACTCGTATATCCATATTTCCCATCGAATTGGTCGGGATAAAGAGCGAAAATGTCATAAATTAACAACTCAGGAGCCCTTAGAAACAACCATTTGAGATTGGCAACATAATCTAAAGATAATCATTAGTATACTCACATAAAGACCAAGTCTGTAGTTTATAGAAACATAAACAAACTCTTCTCCTAATACTATTGAATTCTCAGTTAATCCCACCGGATTAGTTTCATGCTTGTAACCACCAGTAAAACTACCACCATCAATCCAGACTAGAACAGGGGCGCCAGGCTCATCATCGCATAACTCAGCCTTTGCAACTTTATCAAAAACTGTAATAGGTACCATCACATCCAAGAACAAGCAGTCTTCGGATTACATCATGCGAAGGTGAATTGTTGATGTCAAACCACTCTTGCTTTATCTCGCCCAACGGAATCCAGTGTTGTAATTAGTATACGATAGTAATACTGTAGCTGATATTGTAACTAGAATACGCACTACAGTGCGTATCACAATCAACAATACCTACAACCATAAGTATTTTCGAAAGAGATAATACTAAAGATATATTGGAATACAGGAATTTACATATTTCAAACTAAATTCACATATTTTGAATAAGCTTAATCTAACTAGAAAAAAAAATCAAAAATATATAGATTTCAAATACAAAATATATAAATTCCTATGTTTTAGATCATTGCTAATAATATTGAAACTTCCAATATTATTAAATTTGATAATAATTATTAGAATATATTTCAGAAATTCGATACACACTATTAAAGTAAGGCGTATCCAAAATACGGAAAATACTAATTACAACACTGACGGAATCCCATGAATATATTGCCATACCGTCGATAACCAAAGAGGATATGCTTGGCAACATGTTCTTGCTTCTTGGCCAATATTTATAGTTCGATTGGCAGTTCGCGGTGGGATTGGTCTGGAAAAACGTAGTGGGCCAACAGGAGCTTCTCCATACCGAATATTTGAGAGATTATAGTATCCTCCATGGCTAGTGGTCGTGGGAATGTTAGCTTTGAGAAAGACATGATTGAGATCTCAACAACATACTTCAACAGTAGCTTGATTAATAGAATATTCCAGATCTATTACAGGGAATGACTTTCATGTTGCACCAACAAAAGATATCCAGATAGGAAAGAGAATGATGAACATAGCCATCTTGGCTAGAAGTTTTTTTTGAGTTTGGTAGAAGTTACTGAGTTCACAAGGGTAGAATAAATTACAATGAAGCAATAATTTTGTAACAAAAGTGACTTTCAAACGCGTTGGAATGAAAACATACAATGTGATTTAATACAACGTGGATCGGGAATGCCATGTATGGAAGATGGAAACTCGCGCGTGATTCTTGGCGTGCTAATAATTTCTAGATGGAATTATTGAGATGAATGGAAACATCTATAGCAACTATGCATGATGTACTTGTGCATCCTCTGAACAGCTCGTCTTGCTGTGAAAAATTCCTGTTGATTTGATGATGTTTGTGCAGCCTCAGTAAGGCTTCAATTGTCAAATGTAACTATGTATATTAGAAAAGAATGATACCCTGTGGTGAAGGAGTCATGAATCACCCAAGACGCCCTTTCCCAATGCCCTCAAGCTGCTTTCATATCTTCCTGGACTATGGTCCAACAGCATACTTCCCCCGAATCTAACTTCACCGAACCTCTTCTCTACATCCCTCACGTACTTTAATACACTTCTAGTTGCTGGTTTACCTAATCCATCTTCCCCTCTATTATTTTGTCCGTCGCTCATATCACTTTTCCTTATGAAAGCGTTTCGTTTCAAGACAGCCATGCTCTCAACCACAAAAACCTCTCCAGGTGGTACCAGCTTATTGCTTAACATGCAAGCTCGGAGCGCTTTAAGTGCAGCATATGCCCACTTGTCTTCCTCTTCTTCATCAGTCCCATGTCCAGATCGCCCATACCATCTTTCAGTAAATGAGTTGCTCATTCCCGTCCATACCCTTCTCTTCACCTCACCTTTCGCACCCGAGTTATCGTTCTTGAATGCAAGAGCAACTGCTTGAAGGTCGTGAAGCAAACCGAGGGAAAGATGAGGGACAAGATCATTACCATTAACGACTGTTGTGATGAGACCTCTTGTTGCAGATCTTAGAGATGGAGAAACCGTAGCAGGGGGACCATAAGCATAAACATGGATTGGTCGACCCGGTGGGAGGTGTAGTATTTGAGAAGAATTATCAGTAACGTCAAGAGATGTAGATAAATGTTCGGGATGATAAGAAGTAACGAATGATGTGCCGTAGCAAGCAGGTTCGGAAACCATTATAGCTAACAAAGTACTTACACCGCCACCTAATGAATGCCCACACATAACCAGACCATAATCCGGAAATTCCTCAAGTGCTGCTTTTATTGTGGCCATAACACGGCCTCCACCGCCATGGAGAAGTCTATGGGCAGATGCATGAATCCCCTTGTGGACTTGGTAAGCTTTACCACGCCAAACCAGTTCATCATAATCACAAGTCATATCGGCGAGAACATCTTCAAATCCTAGAGTACCACGACATGTGAGAACTATAGCTTGTGATTGATGATCTAGTGATACATAATGAACCATTGGAACACCAGTATTTGTGAGTCCACTAGAATCAGTTCCACCTTGAGGATCAACAAATGAAGAAAGAAGAATAGTGTCGGCAGGCAGTTGTGTATGAGACGAAAATGATTGATGTTCAACATGATGTATAGCATTAAGCTCTTGTCTTGTACTAGGATCCGAGATCCCCATTACTCGAAGAAAATTGGAACCGTAAGAAGCAGATGCAAATTTGACGAAACGGGTAATGTTCTGTATGATATGGCGCTTTGGAAAAGTGCCATCGATCTTACCAGTCCGCATCAGGGAATCTAATGCTTCCCTACCTTCAAATATACCCTTTTCTCTTCCAAAATTTGGGATGAGACAAATCTCTGAATTGTTTGTGTTCAATGTAAATATGCTTTCTTCATTTGAATGCGTGCGTCGATGGCTTTTGGATGTCGAAAGTGAATTTTCGAGGGTCATACCCCTCTCCGATCGTAACCTCATAGCATTATTCTGGCCCATAAAACGATTCCTTGGTGTTGCTGGGGAATGAGGACGGCCTTGGTCAAAAGAGTGGATTGAATAAGTGTCAGTTTGAGAAACCATTGAATCTTTTCGTTGTTCGTGAACCGCGTAATAACTGGTTCTAGAGGGAGTGCGTGGTAAATCAGGCTGAATCTTATCAAGATTTTCCGACGTCAATGGGGTCTGATTTCCACGTAACTGTGTTGAGGAGCCTGCAGTATTTCTTGGCCGCTTCTGTGGAATTGATAGATGGGCTGAGGTAGATCTGACTGTTGATGCATGAGTGGGGTCTCCCCATGTTGGACGAGGCCGAGGTGGAAGTTTGGGTTTGCTGTCTTCCTTATTTCCATCTTTGTTGAACAGATTGGATAACTTGGTACTAGATCTTCCCTTCAAGGCCTGGCGAAAAGAAGTTTTCTTATCTTGTCCTTCCACCGTTATTTCATCGGTCTTCAATTTTTTAGATATTTGATTGTTCGAAATCGGCTTGAGGAAAACATGTTTAGAACTATCATCTGGTGATGTTGGGCTGATAGGCTTTCTTGATCTCTTTTGATTTGCCAAATTGTCCGAAACCAAAGAAGACATTTCCGCACTTACTATACATTTCTCATCCAAAACACCAGGAAGTGAAAGCCTGGGTATTTTTGATTTGCTACCAGTAGTTCTTCGGCGAAGATTGACAAGCGAGTATTCGTCTTGTATAGGCAAGCCATCGTCAATATAAGTCACTTTGGGTATGTTTGAAGAGGCGACGCTGCTAGGAGCGTCGCGGTCCTGGTCATCGCCTGAACTATTATCACTTTCCACGTTCTTCTCAATAGCTTGGAGTAATTCTTGTTCTGCGACACTCGTATTTCGCAATCTATTTCCTACTATTCCATACACAACTCTATATCTCGGTACTGGTGTAATTTCTGGTTGTGTGCTTCCTGTGATTAGGCCCGCATTTTCAAGGCGAATAGCATGTTCTTCCAGTATCTCCACACCGGGAGGTGGCAAAAAAACAGGAGGCTCGAACCCTGAAACTTCCACGGTGATTGTTTTTATAGTTGTTGTGATGGTAGAGGTCGTGATGGAAACAGAGGCATCAGAAGGTAGAGACTTGATTAGCCTCTGTCTCAATACACTCTCCACCTTGTCCTCCACATCATCAGCTTGACTTGGCTCCTCTCTTTCAATCGTCTTTAACAATTCACCACCTCTTGTATTCATGAAAGACAATTTGGTGGGATCTCCTTGAATATCGGAGGAATCTCCTGATATCATACCGACCACATCCGCTCGCCGGCCATCATCAAGCACAACCACATCCCAAAGAACCTCCTCGTGTTTGTTTTCTCGACATTCCAGATCGGTCAATTTGCGACACCATCTTTGTAATAATGCCAACCCACAAATACCCAACAAAAGATCGCCTACACTAACCTTTTCTCCTTCCACTCCTGTGGCGGGGTTCTGAAACTCTCGGCGAATTAATGTAATGATGCTTGCTATTGCTCTCGAAGAATCAGTCGAACCAAGAATCGAATCCAGTGTACCAAGTAGCTGTTGTGAAATGTCTGTAGCTGAAGACAAAGCTACAGAAGAAAAATGAAAACTAGTAGAAGCAGCGAATGATATTCCTGTAATGGTGGCGTGTAAATTCGCAATACTTCGTTCCAGTAGCCCTTCTGCTTCCAACTTTCCTAATTTTCCAGTACTTCGATTTGCAACGTCCTTTCCAGCACGATGTAGTATTCCCTCGATAATAACTCTGCTGACTTCTAACCCGGTAAGTGTTGTTACTCGTGCACCATCTATAGCAAGGCCCCCTATGAATGTGCTAAGTCGAATATAAAGAGAAGATGATCTCGTCACCAGGCTAACAGCAGTGGCAATAGGCGATGGAAGAAGCGTCGATTCTCGAATTATCTGCGGCAAACGTTCATGGTACATCACTGCATTGTCCTCTGTTCCCTCTATCTCCTCTGCCTCATGTTGTAGTTCTTCATCCAGAGCCTCTAGAGCTTGAGGCTCTAATTCTTTCAAACTCATCGATTATGCTATTTGTGGCAAATTGGGGGTTTCGATTAGGTCTCGGGAATTAAGACTTCCTCGACATCGGTCCTACAAATTCATGATCGAAGTAAATGAAATTGAGGTCGTCGTACCTGACAGGACTGAATAATTGTGGTACATTTTTTTTCCCATGATGTAGGATGAAGATCATTGAATCGTGGCGGGGTGTCAACAATGGAACTTCAAGATCATTTGACATGTGATAATGCGTAATGACCTTGGGAATGATGTTGTGATAGCAACCATACATAATAGTGAAGAATGCGAAGATATTGAGAGATCGTACCTACCTAAGGATGTGCACTCACAGTCTCGTAGAATAGAGACAGTTGCCAGTGTAGTACTGGTTTGATTGGAATGTGACTTTCAAGAAACCTCCCTAGAACTAGACACTCGACTTCAACATGATTCCTAGGATGACCGAGCGCAGGATTTTCGTTTTCTTGTCAATTTTGGAAAGAATTGAAACGCCGCACTTTCGTACATATTATGTCAGTATTTTATTGGTGAACCAGAAGTATTCCTGACATGTTGATCTAATCCTTCATGTAAGATTGGAATGGTAATTAATTTCATTGTGTCGGCACCGCCCTTCCGCATTTATGTTCAGCCACAGTTTATGATCTCAGCCTCGTCTTACAGCCTTCCATGTCAGCCACTTATGTCGCTTTATTCTAGCGGCTAACTTGCTTCAATTGCTGTAGCTTTCCATCACAAAAGTTCTAGAATTCTTTAGTACCGTCAATACTCCTCACATATTTTCCCCAACCGACAACAGACTGCGTTTTCTTATACATGCGACAGGATGTCTGAAAGGGGTCAAGGTCAACACAGAGGTGGCGGACGTGGAGGTGGTAGAGGTGGCAGGGGAGGTGGTAGAGGAGGTCATGGTGGGGAGAGGGGTGGACATGGCGGGGGAAATTTCGAGAAACCAAAGAAGGAGAATATCTTGGACTTGGGAAAGTACATGGATAAGCAGGTCACAGTCAAATTTAATGGTGGCAGACATGGTACGTTATGGGTTGCATTGATAAACTCGAAAGTTACTGACATAAATCCTCCTTAGTGAAAGGCACATTGAAGGGTTATGATGCTCTGATGAATTTGGTATTGGATGATGTGGAGGAGAAGCTGACTGGTAAAGTATATTTGTTTTCTGCGAAACCCATTTACTGACTTAGCCCTTTCGCAGATGATGAAGGAACCGAAGCTTGGAGATCATTGGGTTTAGTGGTTGCAAGAGGAACCTTACTCATTGGAATAAGTCCAGTTGATGGTAGCGAAGAAATCGCGAATCCTTTCGTACAACAAGAAGAATGAGAAAAAGGATAAGAGGTCAGAAGAAAATTTCAGGTGAAAGGGAATGAAATCCACAAGAATATCTCAATGCGCTTCAAGGGAAAACCAGATACGCCCACATCAAACCCGATTGTTTACAAGCGCCACCTAAATGGATGCAGATATGATATCCGAAGGTCGTTGAGGTGAAAGATATCTTGGGAATGGTACGAATATAACGAATGAAACATGACGTTGAACATCTGGGCTTTATGAATCAGACCATGTGATATGGTGCTACCAAATAGGTTGGGTGGCGGAGACTTAAAAGATCTTGTGATAGGCTTTTCAAGCAACCAACGATCCTCTGATCGTCTTAGGTTCCCAATGCAAGTGCAGTGAGGCCTAGCGGCTGCTCCGATAACCATGTTCTTGTCATACATTATCTGAAAGATATCTAAAGTGATGTTGGGTGCGCTCTGCGTTGAACATTCAACATCGCTTGAACGTTTGAACTGGTGCGAATGATTTCATTGAGCTTAAGTATATCATCAAACTCGAATGTCTCGCTAGATTTGAATGTCTCCTTAGGTTGGAATAAATTTTATCCACTGCAAATTCCAGCCCTGCCCAATCATGGCGTCAAAAATAACGCCATAAATCAGCCAAACCCTCAGTTGATTTTTTTCGACTATACGAATGCGGTTCTGGAGCTACGTGTGAGAGCTTCTTAAGTTTGACTTTGTATAATTTTTCACTGTCTTCAACAAAGTAATTTACCATACAGATCTGTTATCTACTTTGCCGGGCCCATTCTGATGTCCTAATTTCCCTCATGGATTTCAATTCATCCCTTACCTGCAATGAGTTATGGAATTACCCCATATCTCGGTATTTGAAAGAATACGGTACCTAGGTAAACATTCCTCATTTTTCTTTCAACTTGAGGTTCATCAATGCGTTTACATCTTGCATGAATTACTCGTACGGGAACCGGCCATGATTCGCTATACTTGTCCCCCTTTTTTCCTACGATCCCTGATCAACATCCGTTAATTCCCATGATAATTATCCACAATCAGATGAAAATGATTCGCAGCATAAGTAGCATATTTTAAAGATCTCAATATCATCATGCGATTTCTGGCCGATGATGTGGGATGCAGTGAAATATTTCGGATGGCTATAAGATTTCCAGGCCAACAGCATTTTTATGAGTTACTTTACCCCGTCTTGGAATGTGGTAAATATTTAACGCAGATTTCGAATACTTATGACACCCTGTCGAACAATCGAGGATCAAAGCAATAAAACTTATCTTGGAGATTTAAGTCCTGTTTCGTTCATCAATATTCCTTTACTTTGAGAGATCTCAAGTCATTACGCAACAGCAATTAGAAGTCTCAAATTCTCATCACCTTTCGGATTGTTATATAGCGCCAATATTGATGCCAAAGTATACAGTTCAGCGTAATGACGGGGTGGCAGCAACGAAGAGACATCCAAATGTCATGACGCAAGCTCCGATAGAATCTACATTCCAATCCGAAATGTTTCCACTGCTTCGGCTTTACCCGCGAATGCCGACGATACTACCCAGTCATCAAACAACCGCTCATAAACTCGCATCTTTACTTCAAGAAGTAGCTTCTGTAATGGACACAATTACTGGAGAGAAGATGATGTGTGGGGAGGAATTAGATGGTTTGGAAGGGGATGTACTTGGCGGTTTGACAGAAATGGTATTGATCATGGAAGAGGAAGTCGAGGGGATGATTGAGTTGGCTGATATTGTGGAAGAATATGTGGAAGAATTAGAAATGGCAGAGCTAGATGGGTGGGTTGCTGACCTTCCGCCTTTGAAAATTAATGGCGGAAGCAAAGCAGGAAAGGGATACTGGGAATCTGAAAATAACGCAACAAATGTATGGGGAGGGAACCATGGTAGCTTATCCTTAGGGAATGGGAAAGAGAGTATTAGGATAGGACTAGATGATGCTTTCAAGGGACGTATAAGCTTGGGTGGATTATTGGACGAAGTTGAGGAGGATGTTTTGGGATGGAGAGTGAGGGGAATGTCCGTAAACTCTGACAGCTATGTGTCTGATGAACGGTCAGGGGTGGTTATTGGATCCGGGGTTTCTGTGCCCATCAAAATCTACAGGAAAGACGTGATCAAACCGATCGTCATCTCACTTCCTTCGAGGAAGATTGATCCAGAGACGAAATTTAGAGACTCCGCGTTGGGACTTATGAGTCCTGCTGGCGTTACAAGAAAGCCAATCAAGAAGGAACCTCGAATCGTTATGAAATCTAGTCCAATTGGATTGAGGACTGGTCTTGGATCTACTAGAAGGAAAAAAACAGTCAAAAAACCTCAATGGGTTTGAAGCATCAGAAAATCGCGAATGTATTAGAAAAGGACGAGGAAACCAAACCACAATAAATCTAATATGTATTGCTTCAAATTTCCCAGGAGTAAATAATCTATTCCCAATCAAAACAAATCTGTATATGGTATCCTTTTTGTCTTCCATTTATAACGCTCGCTCTATGCTTAATTCCAAATCAAAATCCAACCAATTCGCTATGTCTAGAGATCCAAACTTGTCATCTCGGTACTTATTTCAATGATCATAATAATGAGCCATTTCCAAACCGGCCCTCTTGAACCCACACTTTACATAAAATCCCTCGTTAGCCTCACTGCAGTCTAATATGCTTTTATAACAACCGATCTTCTCCGCGATGAAATCCAATGCTTGAATCATCTTCAATCCGAGTTTCTTTCCTTGTTGGTCTTTCGCTACGGCAATGTCTTCGATGTGACCTACGAGACCGAGATTATGGATGCTTTGCATTGAGTCAGTATTCATTACTTCTCGGGACCGGCCTCCATAAACTAAATATACTCACAATTTTCTTTCCACAATCAAAGCACCCGTAGCAACAACCTTTCCCTGATCCTCAATAACTAGGAGGTAATAGCCACCTTTTCCTTGATTATTATACCAATCATACCTCTCATTCCATTGCTCTTCGGTGATATCCCCAACAACGGTCAGAACCCGTAAAACGTCTAGAAATCCGCGAGCATAATCTGACTTCTGAAGGGCGCGGAGAGTATATGATTCAGGGAGGGATTTGGCAACTTCGGGGGAGACAAGCTCAGGCCCAAAAAGTCCTGCGGTGACTCCATTGGTGTCTGTAACTCCGTTGGTGGAAACCATTGTGTGTTTGAGTGTAATTTTCAGGGAGGGTACGCGAACGGAATTTGGAAAAGTTGGGGTAGTTATGTTAAATCGATTAAGGGTATGATGTGTATTATCGGGAAGAAGGATAAAGCGCGCGGCTGCCCCTTTTATATAAATGAATGAGATCTGCAAGACTACCTCGTAATTGTTAGTGAGTGGCAGTGCAGTGTGGAAAAGAAAAAAACTATTGTTCTATTTGAGGAAGCTCACGGTATGTAAAGTGTTGAAACGATGGTAGAAACGAGTGTGGGAAATTGGTTGGAAGAGAAGTATTCTGGCTGTTTTGTATGCAGCTGAAGGGTAATGTATGTAAATATTGATCGTTGTTCCCAATGGCGGGGCTTGAAAAAGCCTCAGCCTCGTCGATGGTTATTCATCATTAATTGTAGGCTTAATAGCTTTAATTTGTACCTATCTACCTGGGCATGATTCCAAATTTGAGAACATTAGATACGGTATAGTACATTTAGACTTAAATGATCGACTGAGATTTATGAGTGATGAATTGGTGGGAATTGCAATATCTATCCTGTACTTTGTATTGTTCTTTCATAGTCCATCCAACTCAAGGGCAAGTTAGGGGAGATCAATCCACCCAAACACATACTGAATATCTTTTTTCACCAATAGTCCAATAGATATTTATGCAAGACTTCCTGGAAATCGCTAGGGTAGACGAATATATCTAATCATGTCATGTCGGAGAGAAATGGTAATACATATATTTCAACTTGAACAGTGCTCCCTCTTTCAGTGGAGAGGGGAGGGGGCGGAATGTCGGAGGCTTTTCTCATCTAAAATAGAATGGATGAGAAGAAATGATCTATATATATACCTTGTACACCAAGACTATAAGTAAAAGGGAAGGGACGGATGGAGAATTGAGATGCTCCTTTTAGAACCAATCTAGAGATGTATTTTGAGGCTCAATTAAATCTCGTTCGAGAGTTCATTTGTTCTTTTATTTATTTATGAATCAAACATTCCAACTCTAAACCGTGGAATGATACCTCCGTGCCTCTCTTAACTCTCAAGTATACCCAGTGAGCCTAAGTAGTTGTTTAATGGGATCGGTACATTCAAACCTTTATCTCCCTTTATCTCCCGAGTGGAAACCTACTATGTACCTAGGCTCCTAGGTAAACAACCAGGTATTATCACGTGGATGTTTCTTTAAGGTTTAACCTTCAACCGAGGAAAGCGCGACCGGCGGAGGTCCATCTTCCGCTTTGTACAAAACAGTTCCTTCACAATCCTCCATCAAAACTTTGTTTACTTGTAACCACAACTCGTATTGCCTGACTCCTATCAATCTGCACTTCGAACTTCAATGTCACAATTGACTTGAAACATTAAAATCACCCTCTGCTCCTCCCTTTCTTTGTTCTTAACTTGTTGTCACCTCTCCGCCTCTCCTACTTCTCCACCTTCCCCCTCCGCTCATCCTCATCATCTTCCTTCACCTACGTATTGTCTACATATAGATTACAATTTGCCATTCCAAACGATTGAATTGCAGCGATAATTATGGAACCTACAACAGAGCCCCAAGGTGAAAAACGGAAACGTAGCCCGGAAAGTTCAGGAAGTCAGGGTCATGGACGCATAACACAAGCTCCTCGATTGGGCGAAAGCGCAACTCCAACAGCTGCTGCGCAAATCAACTATTTAGTAAAAGCTAGAAGCGATAAACTTAAACTGGTCGAAGGAGATTCCGAAACGTTCGGAGATGTTTTGAGCATGTTGGACGAATATAAAGGTGCGTATATGAATCACGTGTATTGATTCCCGCTCGGTGGGGGAGCGAGGGAGGAAGTTCTACTTGTGCGTGATGACCATTAAGGGATATAATAATAACGTAGCTAGGTGTTCTTCAACGACGCGAAAGTCTGGCATCTAATCTTGGTGCGAAACTTGTCGGTCCTTTACTATTGAAATCATTTGAAAAGCTTTTTGACGGTCCAATCAAAGTCATTCAAAGCTCCTATGCTCTCGAACAAACGCCAATTACATGGTTGGAAGTCGTTTCTTTCGCGCGTAGTAACCCAGCAGACTTTATTCTTAGCGATGCATTACATAGCATGAAAGTTTGTCGGTTCTGGATCAATGGAGGTCAAGTCGAAATATCTGAAGACGATTATCGATTGATCATGTCAGGTGCTCCGGAAAGGATGATTCCAAGTCAGCCTCTTCCAGAAGATGAGGACTCTGAACTTGGAACCCTTCTCATTCTCGAGAATCGACTTACAATGTTAATCAAAAAGGCCGATGCAGTGGCTAGTAAAGCAAGACAACTCAATTACCATATGAAAGGCAGAAAGAATGCTATCAAGGCAAAGAAATCTCCCGAACAACCTACTGAATCCCCCCTTCCATTCGCATCCCAACCATTTTCTGCCGTCAATCGAAGCAGATCACCTGCTCCCTTGAATGGTGAGACTGCCAAGCTGCAACAAGATTTGTTGGAACAATTTCATAGCCCAAACCGTCGTCAATCGTTACCATCTCAGCCAAGATCAAAGCAACCCCGCCCTAATAATTCTGAGCACTCCAACTTCCATTCTTTCAATGGTGCAGCTCCAGGTTCTGATCACCAACGAGCATCACAGCCACCATCCAATTCTGATGATGGGATCGAAGGACAATATCGTGTTTTGATGGCTGCCAGGATTGAGAAACTCCACAAAGGAGATCCAATTACACCACCGTGCGATCGATGTCGACGTTTACGATTTACATGCACGAAGCATATGACCGCTTGTGCTGCATGCACAAAGAAGCATGCTAAATGTTCTTGGAAGGATGTCAAGGATGGTGAACTCGAAGCAACAGCATCTGCATCTACACAGCGAGATTCTTGCGGTTCATCAGAAGATGGGTTGTTAATTGTTGATAAAAAGCATACACCAGAACGATCTACCTTGGCAGCTAGTGGTGGTGTCACTACTATCGCAGCAGGTGGAGCAAGTGGATCGAGTAGACAAATTCCAGTAAGTTGTCGCATCTACTGTTGTTCAACTCTTAATGGGTGTTCTTTTTTTTCTTTTGCCGTCTTTTTCACAAGTCAATCACCCTACTAAATCCCTAATTTTATAGGCTCACACACAGCAAATGTCAATGCTTTCTGGTCTAGAGGCTGAATTGCGTCCTCAAAACGCCACAAAAATCAACAATCACGTCCCCAACATCGCCGCCACTGTTCCAGTCAGATCACCACAATCAAAGCCAGAGCAAGAAAGAAAAGTCTCAACAGAACATACATTATTAGCACAGATGGCTTCAGCTGCGGCTGCGGCTACTACTCAATAACAAAAGTATATCACAGGAATAGCATGATATGGGCTAGAATATGTACACATCAGATCATCAGCAAAGATAGGATGACCGATTAAATTATCATCTCATATTGGCATCTACGTTCATTTTGGATATCTTCTAGAGTTAAGGTCGCCAACGCCATTAATGTGTTCTTGATTCCTGGAAGCAATATATGGATATTTATTCTCTTGTTATGACGTTCTGGGGCTGTTTGTAGGGAGTTCTCAGTTGGTTACTGGAGGTCATTGGAGGTACATTGTCAGGATGGAAAAATGGCGCGTATCTCAAGATCCATTTGCGATGAGATATCAAAAAGAAAGTCGCCCGGTTGATTATTATGGATGGTTCGAGGTTTAATGGTGGTGTGTTTGGTATACCAGTTTTTGTCTCCTTGGTCAACACTAGTTTCTTTCTCTGGATCCTTTCTTAAAAGGTTCAATTTTATTATTTAATGATTGTGTTATATCCTTGTGTGGTACTAGCTCACATCTATTATCTATTGTTTAGTCAAATAAAATCTGCTCGCTATTTATCTGCTTGGTTGCTACACTGTTGATGATCTTACCCATTTTTAGCAACATCTGAAATTTTCCGTCTCCAACTCATGCTTTTCTATATTATGCGGTATGATTAATTACCTTAATGATCTTCATAGCTTATATGCCACCTTTCGCATATCCCAGCTTAAGGGGTCCATCGACTTGATCTCGGAATAATTGATAGCTTTACAGTTGCCATTGACACTCGGAGTTCGGTTAATCTGTTCATTTGTATGTGTCAATCCCATGAACCATAAGGAAAGTTCAAAGATACTTACATTCGAACCAAATGTTCTGGTACTTTCGCGTATGAAATACTTCATTTCACACTTTTGTTTATTATAGGAAATTCCTGCGGCACAAATAAACTAGATTCGAATCGCGGGTCGTATGATTTCTCGTGTCATCTTGATATCAACTGCGATCTTATTATGCTCGTCTCTCTCTGAGACAATTGCCGATTCATCTAATTACATAGACATTTCTTGTTATACACTGCAGTACTTATATCATACCCAATTTTCTCGATATCTCAAAGAAATAACCCCTTCATTCAACCTTAAAATTTTCGGCTAATGATTTGATTCGACTCTCTAAGTGTAGTTTTCTTGACTTTCAATCTTGTGACGCTCTTCAGCAATCCGCTTTACGATGAAGTCCCTTTACTGATACTGAGTTCGGTTGGGAGTAATTATTTCAACGTTATACATATTCCTGAGGATGGAAGTGAATTCTGCTATGATAATGGGGTAAACTGATAGAATCTGTGGCTACCAGGTAGGGAATGAGGCAAAATCTAGAACTCGAAATGAGATTAGAAAACGCAATAAAATGCAATGATAATAGCATGTAATTTGCCGATTCTACCTCCAGAATTGAATGAGTGATGGCAAAAAATCGAGGCTTGAAAGAAGAGTCAAATTGCTTTTTATAAAGTCGTAAACTAAAATGCTTATTGTCAAAATTCTAAAGTACATATCCCAGTAATAGGGGAATAATAAACTTTTCATGATCATGTCACATATACACCGTATCCTTAATGCCACTCCCAAGATCTAAATCGTATAACCCGCACTATTAAGTTGTCTCGGTTCACCTGCAGCCTCAAAAGTTCCGTTTCCTAATCTCCTCAATGCCTGCGCAGTCGTACTTCCCACCGCTACAAACGAAATCGTTGCTCCGATTTCCTCAAAAAATGCAGTGGTTTCATTACTATATCCTTCAATGCCGAAAGTGTCAGATCCATACTCAAAGTAAACGTTGTTAGGAGATAATTGATCGTGTAATCTTGGTTGACGGAGACTTTCAGCCGAAGTCATGTTTTGGTCGAGGACGTGCCAGAGATGTTGGATTACTTCTGTGATGATACGGGAGCCGCCTGCAGAGGCATGGGCAATGTAGACAGTACCGTTGGGGTATTCAACGATGGTTGGGGAGATGGAGGAGAGGGGTCGCTTGAAAGGTTGAATGAAGTTGGCTGGGGCGGGAGCATAACCGAATGCGTTGGTTGTGTTTGGGATAGAGAAATCTAGAGAATTGTTACTATGATGCGGAAACACAAAAACATAGTTTGAATCAAAGATCTTACCATTCATTTCATTGTTCATAATGACACCTGTTTCTGGAACCATGAGTCTACTTCCAAATAATGTGTTAATGGTAGATGTCATGGCAATTGTGAGACCGCTCTTATCAGCAGCAACGGAAGCAGATGTTCCATCATCAGAAAGAATACCATAATTTTCAGGATTATAAGCGGATACATTCAACGTATGATATTTCTCGATTTGCGATCGGATTTCAACAGCTGTATCTTCTGACAGCATCTCCTGCTGATAACTTGTCAAGTTTGGGAGGAAAGTTGGATCTCCTAACAAGGTTCTTTGACCATAAGCAAATCGCATTGCCTCATCTAGGTAATGAGTCGAGAAGTTCAGCTGACTTGGACTTGACATATCATACCCCTCAACAATGTTCAAGACACTGCAGACTACAGCACCGCTGGATGGAGCAGTTCCGCTATGAATTTTGAAACCTCGATAGGTAATATTCGAAGGGACTCTAGATTCGATAGTGTAATTTTTCAAATCCGAAAGTTCCATTGTTCCATTCGATTTTTGAAGTGCAACAATTGTAGCATTTGCAATGGCGCCTGTGTAGAATGCATCTGGACCATATTCGGCAATGGATTCAAGTGTATTCGCATATCTTTTTCTTGTAAATAGGTCACCCAACTTGACTCTGGTCCCATTTGGTGCAAAGTCAATTGCCCAAGTTTCGTCATACGTCAAAAAATCGTAAGAAGTTGTAGAAGAAGCCATGTAGCGGACTAAATCAGCGGTAACATTGAAACCATAGCGAGCAACCTTTACTGCAGGTAGTACTACTTGTTTCCATGGCAATACTCCGTATTTTGTGTGGATGTGCTCGAGACCACGGAGTTCTCCTGGTACACCACTTGCCAAACCACCGTAGAGAGAGGCGTCGGAGTTGGAGAGAGGAGGGGAATACATTGTTTCGAAAGCGGCGGCGGGAGCCATTTCACGGAAATCAATAAACTCGTAACTTCCATTGGCTGACCGTACAGTTGCAAAACCACCACCTCCAATACCGGAATGATACATTCCAACTACTCCGACACAGAGTTGTACGGCCACGATCTAGTAGGGGTGTTAGAATAACTAAAAGTTGATCATAAATTTTGGTATGATTGAACTCACGGCATCAGCAGCATTTCCTCCGACTTTCAAAATCTCAATACCAATGTCTGTGCAGATAGAACTTTCACTAGCAACGGCTCCATTCTTTCCATCGTCATGTGAGGTCGAGTTTAGTGGTATTGATGTAGCTTTTATGGAAGGTAAGGCTGCCAAGGCGACACTGAGAACGTGAGGAAGACGACGAGGGAACAACATCTTGAAACTTCAAGCCGAAAATTGATACGAAAAGGTGATGGCAATGGGGCAAAGAATTAAGGCTACAAGAATGAGGAAATACGTCAATAATGAAGTTGGATTGGAAGCTATTCCTGCGTTTCTCTAGTATTATATGAATGAGATTGGCATCGCCTTCACTGTTCTTGACATGAGGGGTAGTATTGAAGTATTGATTTTCAACAAACGGTGAATACTTATACAAATCAATTCAAATCATGGACACCGAAATCGGCTTATCATTATCTAGAGTTATTGATAATGCAGGAACTTGCAGGAATATCTGACACCGCAACATAGTGATAGGAATCATGGCTGAGCCGCGTATGTTCCCCATCTAATGATTGGCAAAAGCCTTGAATAAGTCTCGTACGAGGTACTTGCTTGAAGATCTAATTGACTGTTCAGTTGTTATCTCATTGGTTTCCATACTCACTTGATATTAGACCCCCGAGGCAAGGGTATTTCCGAGATGGCGGGGGAGAAGGTCAGGGGATTAACCTAATAAGGAAGCTCGAAGCTCGGGTGGGGTTAAATTCGGCTCAAGCTAGATCCATACATCAACTGTATAATAGTGGGGCGTATTGATAGGCGTTTTTATAAGATTGATAGGCGGTTGATAATAAGTTCGCCCAATCTTTGATATGAGAATCTTGTCATAACTTTCCCATGGTAAGTACTTGATATGTACCTGCATAGTGATAATCTCGAATTCGGGACCGGGAATGCCCATAAATGGGATGAAGCATTGACGATACAATCCCAAAGTTTCCGGTGAGTTCCAGCCCTTTCAATCTACAATTTACACTTCGGACGTCTTAGTCCGAAATCATGCGGGGATTAACGTCAGAGGCGGATTGAGACCCTCTGACATCTCACCTTGAGCGTTGAATGCATTCCAATCTATCAGCTTACAAATGATGGTCCCGCAGTGGGAGGTGGGCTAACATACAGTGGGAATATCATCGGAGCCCGATTGATCTGATATATTGATCGATTCCGTCCAATTTTTCGGACCAGCCCTTTAATTCAAGATGTGAAAGAAAATAGGATCGAAAGAATATGATCTCAACCTCAAATTGACAGCTACTACCACCCATTAAAAACTCCACTTAATAATCTTATAACCCCAAGGTATCAAAATGCCGCTTCGCTCTCAAACCCGAGAAAAATGCTCCAATATACATCCGTCAAATCGTAAATGCATCAGTTCTTCAATATCCACCCCGAGCTTTGAAATCTCTCTACCCTTGTGTTATATATTCTTCAAAATCTTTTAGTATCGATAGACAGGTTGTTTACCCTGAGCTACTGAGTATCTTGGCTCGTCGTCCTCATCATCTGATACCTGCTCGTTAACTGCAGCATGCATTGTAACATTGCCTATACTACTATCTTGCCTTCCGACATAGCTCTTGGTTTCTTTGAATCCAGGGTGATATGGTTCGACACCAAGTGTATCATTGAACTGACCAGTCGTTTTCGGTGGCGCATCAGATGGGAACGGTGGTCTCCTCGATGAGTTTGGCTCCGGGTCACTGAAAGGGTTTCGTTCATCGTCCTCGTCATCCATAGGCGCGATATCTCCTGGTGGAGGAATCGGTGGCACTGATCTCTTACCATTACTTGGGATAGGTTTGGAAACTTGGTTAGGTGGCGGGCCAGGTGGTGGTGTAAATCCCGAGCTTGTTCCAGCCGGAGGAGTACTATCTCCATTCCCAAGCCCCATGAGTTTCCGCGCATGTAGCACTGCTCTTTGATGTTGATTCATAGCTTTACTTAATTGTTCATTGGTCTCAATTAAGGTTTCCATAGTATCATTGTCTGGTGCTGGATTTTCCGAAACCATGTACGCTTGTACACTTCTGCTTGCAGATTGACAACGATCAGCAAACTCGCGGATAAGTTCATTAGCAAGGAGTTCGGAAGGAGGTGTAGATTGTACGACTTGGGAGAGGAGTTTTGCGGAAGTGCGTGCCTCTTCGATACGGGACGATAGTTCATGTGGAGGAGGGAGGCGATGAGTATGGTGATTTCGTCCAAAGTAGTTCTGCGCATTAGGATCAAAGGGCGGAGCGACGAGGGTTCGCGGACCTGCGGGACCCTGTGATGTATTAGAAGAGAAAATCCATCGGCCATAATGCTTGGGGAAACTTGCTGCTAATTTCATCATTTTCTCTTGCTCTTTCTTCCACATCTCAATTAGCGGAGCCAATGTTTCATCGTTTGCCTTGTCTCTCGTGAATGTGATCAAAGTTTCCATCAATATCTGCTTGACACTTGGATCTCTTCCAGTTCTCAGAAGCTCCTTGACCGTTTGTACAAATTTCGCATCGATATTCCTCGTAAAGGTCATTCCAGGGTTATCGGTCAGAATTCGAATTAACATTATCGCATTGTATTGTACGTAGGCTTTGCTGTGGTTGTCCTTGGAGAGGAACTTTCGAATATGGTAGGCGCATTCTTTCGCAGCTCCCGGGGAGGATTCTGCGACTTCAACTATCGCAGGCAGATAACCCACTTCTTCACCCTGTAAAATATTAGATACAATACTTTGCGAATGGATATTCCAAGTGAGGTGAATATACATACCGAGCCATTTGGACCCCCAGATTCGCAGAACAAACGCTGTATTACGATCAATACCATGACTTTCGGTCATTTCCGAGAATAACATACAATATTTCTGGCTGCATTTGCTTCGGGTGTATCGTGTTGAGGATCTCCAGTTTCTTCATTAGAATCTTTGGCTATAATAGAAAATTTCCATGGTCAGTCAAATACAAATCAACCCCCTTACTTTATGGCGCATAAGTAGTGGAACTCCCTCCGAGATCTACCTACATCGCTTCAGTGAACCCAACATGCGATTCATGCCCATATTCTTCATGGCTTTCATGGCTGTGACTGCGAAAACTGCCTTTAATAATCTGCGACACTTTCTATCTTTCTGGTAAATCGATGCCGATGTCTTGTAGGGAATGCGATAGTGAGATCTTATGTACTGCGATAACGAAAGCCGTTGCTTAAATTATATCACCATAGGCTGTGGACCGTCGATGTGCTGCATGAAGTTTCAACTGATATTTTCGATACACAGTTTGTTTCGGTCTCTCAGGTATTCTTCGATATATTTTCCTGTATAATTTTTTTCAAGGAAAGAAAAATGATTTTGATTTGATGGGCGGTTATTTTGGGGAAGGGCGGTAGGTAAACGTAAAGAAGGCTGATATGATAGCAATTTGGAAAATGCAGCGATGCGGCGTAGTTTTTATGAAACCCCAATCCGGTCTAAAATTCGATATATTTCTTCAATTGGCAGGTAAGAAGGAGAAGGAGACGGAGAATGGTCCTTTGAATGTTCCCAAATGGAATATTTACTTTGAGCTATCGTGGATGGATTTTGTCGTTGACAGTAGTACCTAGTATGTCTGAAACGACTTAAATACATTCCTAGGTACGACACATACATATACTGGGACAAAGAACAATAACCTAACTACCTACCTACCAGCTTATTCTCAAAGTCATCAAGTGGCAATGAGTATACAGATTGAGTTCGTCACCTCGTCGTAACCCTCAATAGTCAACTCACAAATCATCGCTGTCGCCAAGCAACACAGCCTTCCCTTCAAGATCAATATATATATATATATATCTATCCTCTGTGGAGTTACATTTTAGTACCGAGTATATGTGTATATCGATGAAACAAAAACGTCTCATCCTATCAATCTCGAGCGAGTCAATGTTCAAGTTTTGTGCCCCGGATTGCCGGATTGATTTGATGGTGGCTGAGCCTATCGTCATCTGGAAACTGGTCGCTATATTATTATTATTATTATTATTATTATTAGGCACTATGTGAGTATTCTTCAAGAGACCCTGAACACTCCAAGTGGAGAGAGCTCAAGGATAAGTTAGCAAGCTTACGGACCAGATCTGATACACCAACACCAACACCAACACCAATCTAGTGATGAAGCTAATGACACGTCAAGAACACGTACTTTTACAGTTTACCACAAAATCACTTCAGATGCAGAAGAAGCTATACATTAGCAAAAGTTTAGCTGGTATCTTGAATAACTTCTGGATCCTGTAAGAACCTTCAAGTCTGTAGCGGATTGGATCAATTGTCGCTACTTCAATAATTATAAGATTACGGAGAGATTTATCATGATGCGATTTCCGAAGTCTCCGAGTAGATAACGGGAAGTCCTGTATATTTATTCTCAGACTTCACATCAAGCATCCATACGAAGCTTAAGGATAAACAAAAATTGACGCTCCTCCGTGAAGGAAGCTTTATATTGATTCGTACCAAAAAGGGATACATGGCACCAGGGGACTTTGGTGAGGAACGTCGTGATATAACAAAGTGTAAGGCATTCCTACAGTCTCACACTATAGAGAGCGCATAACACAAGCAGTCTCTTATTGTCATAAAGAATCAAATCTCTGGTTTTGATAAGTGTATCATTATCATTACTATTCATTACCCTTGGCAATTCATCTAATATCTCTTCCAAGTTCACGATCCTCCAATGATCAAATTTCCACTCAGTGGCAAATCCCTACTACTCGATCCAACGCAGATCCCATAACTTCCCTGTTGCAAAACCCAACTTTGTTCCTCCACACTCCACTCACTCAAATCCTTTCTCGTCAACTCAAATTCCACAACCGCACTTTCTCCAACTGGTATGTTGACCTTCTCGAAACCTCTCAGTTGTCTAACTGGTCCATTCGGAATACCGACATACAATTGTGCAACCTCCATGGCGGCCATTGTACCGTTGTTTGACACAGTTACTTGAACCTTTGCGACAACGTCCCAGAGAGACTGGGCTCCACCCTGAATGATGGTGGTAATTGGCGGCAAGTAGACTGTGCTCGCATTCGAAACAACTGAACTCGAGAGGTCTGAATACTTAAAAGTAGTGTAGGTTAATCCGAACCCAAATTCAAATCTTGGAGTTATATTTTTAGCATCAAAATCGCGATAATCGAGATAGACACCCTCTGAAAAATCGCTCTGTGGAAATTGTGTATAAATACCCTCAGGTACCAAGTAATTATACACATTGTAATCCGACTCGTTCTTTGCGATCGTATATGGCAATTTTCCGGAGAATGATTCAACGCCATACAACAATCTAACAAGTGCTCGTCCACTAACTTGACCAGGTAGATGACCAAAAATCACGGCGGTAACGTTTGGATGCTCGATCCATTGATCAACCAGACGTATCCCAACATTATGAATAGTCACAATAGTGTTGTTGCATTTTGATGCAACATTATTTACCAAAGTATCAGAGAATTCATCTACATCTGTTAGTATTATTTTTCTTGAATATGATAGGGAATGTTCAACTAACCGTAAAGACCAGGTCTATCACTATTCTCGATAGAATACGCGTTTAAGAATACAAGACAAGCATCCGAGCCGGTATCAACGTCAGGATCAACGGAGACGACTATGATCTATTAGTAAGACTTAAAAACATAAATTGACATAAACTTACAATCCCAGAAAAGACTTGTGTCATCATTATAAGCTTGTTCCTGTAGCGCATCAAACGGAGCAGAGATATACGGCGGGGCGTTTGAGCCGCTTCCACCTATACATGTTGTTAATATGTGCTATCTTGTTGGGAATATCGAACTCATCTTACCTCCAGCAATGAGAGTTCCATTGCTTGCGATTTGTAATGAGATATTGATTGGAGTGTCAGTTATATTGAGATCCAGGATAGCTTCCATCCCGTACGAAAATCGACTATTTCCAATGTTACTCTGACTTGATACGGGTGCATCATACCCAAAGATAGAAAGCAATTTGGGTTTCTTAAGGGGGAGAGCATTGTTGATATTCTTAACCAAAACATGACCCTCCATTGCCCCGCTCAAAAGAATTGGCTTTGATGAAGGATCTCGGGCATTGACTTTGGCATGTGGTGTCAAATATGAAGATGCCAAACCAAGTTCTGGGAAATCTTCATCTTGACCCATTTGATACCAACTGACCACAATTCTAGTAGCCATATCGGTCAATCTTGACTCCGCAAGAGACCCATTGGCAACGGATGCTGTCAAATTTTCACCACTCACTCCCCAGAGGTCTGAGCTTGGCATGACAACATCTAATCCTGCCTCTGCTGCTGCATAACCAGCGTGCAATGCACCCCAGTCACTTACAACGAATCCTTCAAAGCTCAATTCGGTTTTCAAAAGTCCATTTTGAGCTTTGCTGTTTTGGCAGGCATATGAATTGTTTAGTCGATTGTATGAACACATGACACAGGCAGCTCCTGCATGAACAGTATCGGCAAATGGCCAAAGATATAATTCGTGCATTGTTTTATCATCGATATTAGATGAGATGGCGGAAACGTTGCCCGATGGATTTCGCTTATATTCTTGCTCATTCCCAACGAAATGTTTCACTGATGCTATTATACCAGCATCTTGTATTCCGGAAACAGTTTGAGCGACGAGCTTTCCTGAAAGATATGCTGTTTATTGTTAGCGACATTTAGATTGTCTCGAGGCATTGCCAAAAAGAGGATGACATTGGGGAATCAAGTGATGGAAAGAAAACCTACGATCATTGCCCATTCCCTCCCAATTCCTCCCACCAATTGGAACTCTTCTAAGGGGACCGACAACAGGACCAAGAGCAACGTTGATGCCTTTTGCCTTGAATTCCCCTGCCATATTGTACCCTCTGTGGTAAGTTAAATTTTTATTCCAACTTGCACCCATGTGGACACCACTAGGCCAGGAATTCACCAATTCCGTATCACGAAGACCATTTCCGGCATCGTTCATACAGATACCCTTGAAATTGAGTCGCGGTACAGAGCCTGTTAGGCCACTACAACCGTTCAAGCCTTCTGATTTCCCAACTGTGAGGTTGGCTTTTTCAGCCATGGTCATCTGGGAAACCAGAGCGACAGCTTTGGAATAGGCAGTTGCCCATGATCCGTTTTCTGGCATTTCGGCTGTGGCATATATAAGTCATTTGTCCAAAAAGAGATAGGGAATTGTGGAAGATGTAAAGATGGGAACTCACGAGATGGATACACAGGTGGAGATTGTCCATAGAAATATGTATCATCGGTAATAACATCCTGCGCGTTTGTGATACTCGGACCACATAATGCAGTGGAAAGCAAAGCTGCGCGAAGCAAACTCTTTGGATTGAGAGACTCCATTGTTTGCAACTGGTATACAAGTGCGAAATCAAGAGATTGACGCGGGATTCTCTAGCTTTTAAACACCTGGAATCTGGAAATCGGTACCGCAATTTCGATGCCATTTGGATTCTCCCACTCACGAGGACATCTATCACGCCCACTCTTCTTGTCAACATATCCATTCCGTCCACCATGAATTCCAAGAGCTAGTGTTTTTAGAGCCTTAAGTGATTGGATAGAACCGATCGGGTACGCTTGCACAATGTGGCCGAGAATTCTACCAACCATTAAGATCAAGCTTTGGGAAACGGGTAGCAAAAACGGTTGATCGAAACTATACTATCTTCAAAACTTTCAAGATTGAAGATGGGGTAAAGCTTTGAACTTGACAATATACGGTGAAATAAATGTCGATCTTATCCCCGTCCCCCTCATCCCACAACTTGAAATTTCCGGTAAATTTTACTCTCCAGCTGGACGGAAAAACGGACATACCCAAGAATTAGTTTCGATTTTGACAAATTTGATGTGCCCGCTTTCCATTCAAACTGAAGAGACTCGAAATTTCCGGTTAGTCACACGAAAATCTACCTTCGACCACCATAATTTAGCAAGATCAGCAAGGTTTATTTGATGTAATTCGAGAAACTACCATCAATTTCCGTCCACCTCGTGAACGACATTTTTGCTCCAGAATATCAGCAAGTGTATTGATGTCCGCAAATTTGATTTGCATCATTGCGGAAATCATGACCTGTATGAAGAGCGCTCTCCTATCCTCGGCGTGTTCAGCGGTATTTACCGAAGTGAAGCCATTTCGATCAACGGGTACATGCCGGCAACCAGGCTTTTGGGAATTGAAATCTACCTTCCGTTGCTTCGATACCGTGCTTTGAGCCGCTAGCAAGAGCTTGGGATTCATCCCATGTAGGGTTGGGCAAGTGTATGTGCGCTCGATCGTCATGGTCCGCGTGAGCTGGCATACATCATTCGAAGCACAACAAAGAGGTTCTTGTATTTTCATCTTCTCACATCAAACGAATATGAGCGAAATCATGAATGAATAAACTTTTTACTGGGAGAGTCTTTTCTCGCTAGAAAATTGGTCTGCTTTTTCTAATATCACATTCTATGATAATTTGTTCTTCCTGGGGAATGATTTCTAGGGATGAAGTTGTACAGCCAAGCTACTTCGATGTTATTCTCTGTATGGCATTTATCTTTAAGCCTGCATACTTGTTGTAATATTTTTGGTAGATTATAGGGGAATGGAAAAGCAAGGAAAAGACCACGAAATAGTGGTTGAGGATTTGTAACTAACGAAAAAAGTATCTCAAACGTCAATTTTAAATCTATCTGCTTGTTCACTCTCTTTTTGACATAACACTTTCTCCAAATCTGATTCGACACCGTCTCGATTGGTGAATTCAGTTTCAGTGTATGCCAACATGAAAGAGTCAGGACGGTGACGATGTGAAACTGAGTTCTCAAGTATGTTCTTGCATTATTTAGCACATCGTAAATGGAATGTTGCTTACTTCGTCGACATCGAATGAGAAAAAAAATGGATGACTGTGTGGTGAGTACAGTAGATTGTGAAACCCCACTTAACCTTGATATCTTTTTCGGTGCCATCTCCAAAAATAATTGATCAGAAATCATCCCGTTACGCAAACAAAGCTATCCCCATTCCCACCCCCACTCCAATCATTATGACCAAATTAATCGTAATCATCGGTGTAACCGGCAATCAAGGGAATTCTGTCGCCCAAAGGTTTCTTCTGGACTCCAACTACAAAGTTCGCGGTATAACACGAAATACCTCATCCGCCCAAGCTCAATCACTCTCCGCGCAAGGCGTTGAAATCGTGGAAGCGGACTTAGATGATGTAAACTCTTTGACTTCTGCTTTTCAGGGTGCACACCTTATCTTTAGCGTCACGAACTACTGGGAACCTTTCTTCCGTCCCGATTGTCGTCAACAAGCTCAGAAGCTTGGAATCTCGTGCCGGAAATATGCCTATGATGTCGAGTATCGACAAGGAAAGAATATCGCTGATGCTGCTGCTCACGCGAGTGTCGTTTCAGGACTTGATGCAAATGGGTTCATTGCGAGTACGTTGAGTCATGCTGGAAAATCTAGTAAAGGGAAGTTTACGGAAGTGTATCATCATGATGCAAAGGCTGATATTTTCCCTTATTATGTGAGGGAGAAATATGGAGGCGAAGGGGAATTGGCTGGAAAAATGAGTTGTGTTATGACGGGGTACTTTACTAGTAGTTATAAATTGGCTGTGAAAAGTTATTTGGGAAAGGTTTGTTCCTTTGTTCGTTCGTCTATATATCACACAAAGTCCTAGGATGGTCATTTTATTATTGATACCTCCACAACTGGATGTGGTGATATGAGGGAATATCACCAGCTAACCTGATACTGAATAGCAACCCGACGGAACTTTCCAAATGAGTTTCCCAACGACCCCGGATAAAGCAGTTCCTCATATTGCCATAAACAATGATCTTGGTTCTTTTGTTTATGCCGTTTCACAGCTTCCACCTGGTAAGAGCTACATGGCATGCGGTAGCAACTGTTCTTGGAGCGAGTATGTTCGTTTATGGAGCGAAACAACTGGAAAGGTTGCGACATATAGGCAATGCACGGAAGATGAGTTTGTGGAACGAGAACAGGATAAATCTTTCGGAGAGGAATTGAATGCTATGTTCGTCTATTCTAGCGACCCGGGATATGATGGAGGTGATAAGACATTTTGGATGAAGGAGGATATTGAGAAGGTATGTAAAATACATTGTGTGGGGGAAGAAAAATGAAATCCGCGAGTAATAAGAAACTTGGTGCTAATTTGAATTCATAGGCTGGGGTGAAATGCCCCATGACTACTTTGGAAGAGTGGATGAAGAAGGAGGATTGGACTGCTGTGTTTGAACAGTAGGTAGGGTTCAAGACGTTTCTAGCCATTGAAGGAAATCGCGCAGGCGGGACACAAAACGGATGAGATCAGCAAGACAGGAGAATGGTTTCAATATTGGGAGAAACACAAAGGAGATACACCAGAGGCGGCTTTAGAGTGACAAAGTAAGCGCTGCCGGACTACAATATAACATTCAAAAATCTGAAGATATCCAAGTCTTTCTGCATTTTGAAATTGTTTTAGATATTGAAATACTTCAGATTCTTACATTTATCTGCACTAATAAATTTATGAAATCAGCAGCATTATTGTCGGAACCTTTAAATTGGACTCTTAAATTGAATTGCAGCTGATTATTAAAAAATACTGCGCTGCGCTATATAAATCAAGTACCGCATCACGATTCCTTATATATGTGTACTTCCGCCAACAGAATGATCTTCGCATCTAGCCGTAGCCGAACTTCACGATCATACAAAGACATGATGCATGAGTGTAAAATGCAGTAATGGATTATATGTTCGTCAGCAGAGTATTATAACATCTCACGACATTGATATATCGCCAAACTAACAGAGCAGCCGAGTGCGATACTGTCAACTGAACTATGCCATCGCTCCGGCTGCACCTTCATTTTCCTGTATCATCACTGGGGTACAGGAAAGGTAGCCAAAATACATGGAAAAGTACAAGGAAAAACGCAGAAAATGGATTTGGATTAATCGGGTTGAAAAAAGATATGTCGCGGAAGTCGCATCGAACAAAAGTGCTTGGTAGGAGTTTTAACCAATTTTAGTCACATGACCATGACGCTTCTGTTCGATCCAGTGAATTTCTGTTTTCACGTGCACAAACTCAACTCAGACCACGAGAATGTGATCGTATTGACATTACTCTTTCCAACGCACTGTCTGTAACACACCAAGACAAAATCATTATTCTGAACGCTTCATAATCAGATTATCGGGTCATCGAAGTACAATGTCTTCCACCAGGGACGTTCTCCGCTTCCCAGAAACTGACCGCGCCCAAATAGATGATTACCTACCATCCAAAAGTTCTATTGCAGCTGCTCACTTAAAGTCACTTCCACATACAACACTCACATTTTCCACCTCCATGGACTCTCAGATCACCATGCGTCCCGGCATTGGTTCACCCTTATCTGGCCCGGCCTCAAAAGCAATGACGCATTACCTGAGATCGAAACACGATGCTATATTGATTGGTGTCAATACAGCAATTGCAGATAATCCAAGTTTGAACTGCAGGATAGAAGGGGTTGGAGGTTATGGAGGTGGAAAAAGTTTGAAGGGGCAACCAAGACCGATTATAATTGACCCTAAAGGCCGATGGGATTTCGGAGAGGACAGTAAAATTTTCGGATTGGTGAAGGATGGTAGAGGCAAAGCTCCTTGGATAATTACTGCCCAGCAAGAAAATGAGATACCATTTGAAAAGAGAGAATTTCTAAGAGCGGCGAGCGGGAAGTTCATATATTTATCACCGGACCAAGAAGGAAGATTCTCCTGGCAAGATATTCTAGAAGCGCTCTGGAAAGAAGGTATCGAAAGCCTGATGATCGAAGGAGGTGCTGGAATCATTAACGACATGCTCGCTGAAGGTCAAGGATTTGTAGATGGAGTTATAGTAACTATAGCACCAGTATGGCTTGGGAAGGGGGGAGTTACTGTCCTTCCAGAAAGGGAAAATCCGGGAAAGGAGACATTTCGGTTGAGAGGAGTAAAGTGGATCCCGCTTGGAGAAGATGTTGTTTGTTGTGGAAGGGTTACTGATCTCCAATGCGAATCTCCTGTCACGTTGTAACTTCTAATCGCAATGGATATCCATGATTATGGGTTGCACTCGCTCAAAGCATAACACTAGTTCCTTCCATCCGGCTTTTTACTTCCTCATTCGGACCAAAATGTAGTGGATGCCATACGTCACATTGATGTGGATAACGATCTTCTTGCCGGGCTTTCCATTGTACTCCAAGTACCAAGGCTTAAAAGACAACGGCTATTTTTGCATGTTCATAAATTCAAGGTGTCAGCGTCCCCCGATGGTATGTGTGAGCGAGATGTCCTCGATGACGAGGACTACGCATGTTTATTTTTATTTCGGAACACACGTTGGAGGATTGATACACTGTGGAAGTCACTCTACATGTTTGTGGAAAGGGAGTAATAGGTGAATATTTTTCTCAAACGTAGTTTTCAATCGAGGAGAGACTTGTACGCTGTCCACGCCTTCTGATCTTTAATTGATTCGATAGATAATGAGCTGCGCGAGGCCCGTGATTGATCGCAATATGATGAAAGTTTCACATGTAAGGCAATACGCCAGTGGTATAGAGCTAGACGAAGGTACATTGCCAACTTGCGATGAAGTTGGAAGTCGGATATCTGATGTTTGAGTTGATTTGTATGAGTGTTTACAAGTAACATCTAGTATCGAACAAAGGAGTCCTGTTGGATATATAAAAGACCGACAGCAATGCTCGCCATGTTCTCCTTTATGACTCCAGATCCCTTTTTCTTTCATAATGTCATATATTACAGCATTTTACAGTGTTCATAACCATGTAACTTAAAATTCATTGAACAGTTACCATCTTCCACTTTCAAGATCTTGAGACTCCTGACCTCTATTCAGCGACACGTGTGATTAATCGACCTACTCCTTAGCCGGCGCACTGTCGAACCTGGATCTTTTTTCATCATCTTCTTCGTACAGTCGTTTCACGTCCAAGAAATCACTCGGCCTCTTTGGTATGTATTTGAAATCATCAGGGCCCAAGACTGGTTCTTTTCGTTCTGGGAACGTTTCTCTCACCTGTCCATAGACACTTGTGAAATTCTTGATATCCATCAACTGTACCATCTTCAACGCTGTCTTCATAGTCTCGTTAAATTCATCTTGATTTGGCATAGATCGAGATGTAAGACTCAATTCCAAATGTGAACCACCGGCTTTTCCTGCTTCGATACTAGTGCAGCATATTTCGTGATTGTTGAACTTGTAAGTTGTCTTCTTTCTGTATTCAAGCTTGGCAAACAAGTATTCAACATCAACACCCGATCTTGGCTGGCCGTTCATGCGTTTCCAGCCATTATCAGTGCAAAGATGTCTAGCGAGGGGAATGACTAATTTCGGTGGTGTTTCCAATTGTCGCTCACTGGTTAGATCTAGTTGAGAATTCTGAATGAAATTCTGCACAGAGATTGCGGCTGATTTCAGACCACCCAACCCACTATTTGATTTAGATTCATCGAATAACATTCTTGAACGAATCCTTCTTTGAAACTGGAGATCTGCTTTGAGTTCAGGGAGCAACAAATCCGCTGTCTCAGTGGAAACTATAGCATGAAGCTCCCGAAACTCTACTTCAAAAGATTCTCGATTAATGATGAAAGAAATCTCTATCGGAGGAAAGTCATTGAAAGCGGAAGGCCCAATTGGGTCGCCATTTGGACATGGCGCCGATGGATTAGGTTTGAATTGCATAACAAGTTCCTGGTTTGCACTATCAAATTGTCCATTTTCGAGATGATCTGACTGAAACAGTCCTGACATATTCGGCGCTTGTGGGGAAAATATCCGGATTGATCCATTATCCATTTCAGTCTTCAAGTTGATCATATTCAATGTCTTGTCGGGGGATATCGCGGGTGGTCCCCTTGAATGCTCCATGTCATTATCGATATATCTTCCAATCCGATGGCCGCTAATATTGTGTAAAATAGTTCCGGCTTTAATCGTGGTAGAGGGCGAATACTCATGAGACCATAAAAATTCGGCTCCTTCAGGGTCGGGGTTCTTCTGAGGGTTTCCAGCTAGTTTTACGTCCACAGTGTTGAAAGGAAAAGTGTATTGAATCGTTTCAGTTGGGCTATCGATGGCTACGGACTTAGGGGTGGCTGTAGTCCATCGACTCCACGTACGAAGCCTTTCGTGCCAAGAAAGCTCACGCGATCCTGGATATCTAACAAAACCTCCAGGCAAGTCAAACGTGGGAGAAGACTTGCTGAAGTCTCGCAACCCAACTTTCCTTGAATTGTGATCAGACCCATCGAAGCGGGCTAGATCTAGTAACAGACGTCTCACCACATCAGCCCGTTTTGACAAATCTGTTTTTCGGTCGGTAACCATGGATGAAATCAGAAGCTGTAAATAGTTAGTGTATATAACGTGGAATGAAATGTAAGAACACTAACAATTGGCTCTTTGTGTGACAATCTTCTGATGTCCGTTTTAGTCAATTCACCAAGTTTAGCCAGTACTTCTGGAGTAAGAGTTCTATTCTCCCACCCTCTGATGTAATGAGAAAAGCATAAATTTTTCAATTGAAATTCCTCTCTACTAATACTTCGTATTCCATCCTGGATCTCAGCAACAATGAGGGCAGCTTTTTCTCGAGTCGAGGTGATACGAAGAACTTGACGAGGTCGATATATTTCAATCTTTTCGGGGTCGTTTAGATAATATCGTTTGATCAAAGATTCTATGTATCCCTGGCCTAGACATTACACTACATTAGCTGAGTTGTGGGAAGGAACAAAAATCTGATTTTACGCACTATTTAAAAAGTCTAGATCCTTCATCTGAACTTGAACTTCGACTTCACCTATCCCATCAACAAGTTCCGGAACTTCTATTTGCCAACATTCCCTTAAGATCCTTACCGCAATATTTTGTTTGTAATTATAGGATGCTGGAGAGTATCCTCGCAAGGGATTATCATCGACTGGCTGGTTTATAGGAGAGATTTCTGGTACCCACGGAGTGGCTCGGGAAATTGCGTTCTCGTCGTACAAAATTCCAACACCGAGAGATGGTACTTTCCTCATTCTTTCTTCCTCTGGGTATGACTGGATATACTTCTTCATCTGAGGATTTGTGAAACTTTTCTGCAATAATTGCACGAGACCATTGAAATCGTCCCATGTTTGTATAGTTCCCTTTGCAGGTTTGCATTCATTGATATGTGCTTCGACATCTTTCGAAGAGACAATTCCTCTTTCGCTTTGAAGCCTAGCTAGAATATCAATATTTTCGGGGGTTGGACTTGCATCAAGAGAACTCTTATTCTTCGCCTTATAAAATTTCAACTTCGAATCTCGCAAGACAAGGACTTCAGCGTTCTTCCCCAACGCATCCACACCTGATAATGTCACACTGTTTCCAACCTGTTTTGTTCCAGTATGTCCATAGATCTTAGGGTTAGATTCTTTGATATGTTTGACTGGTTTGGTCTGTTTAACGCCGCGACTTGGTCTTAGAGGCTTCACCGCACCATAATGTCTTCTTATAACGATATCGTTGTGCCGTTCTGGTGGCCATTCTCTGGGTCTCGCTGTGTCTATATTATCTTCCCTGGTATGGAACTCTGTGTCTCCATTGCTATCCAATTGACTTCCCTGCGATTGAACATTCGACGTCCGTAACCCATTGCCTTCATGATCTGCATCCAATTCGGTAGAATACACTCTTCGGGCTAGGGATGGTAAAGGCCTTCGATCTAATCGTATTTGGCATCTCAAGCATATATGCGCTGCAGATATATGTCGGCGAATCATGTATGCGGATTGAAAATTCTTCGAGGGAAAGTTATGATTGTATTCCTTTCATTCATGGAAATCTTCATATTTTTTTGAGAACCGGGGAAGGCGGCCGATTTTTCTCCGCATTAGTTTTTCCGATCAAACGCGGTCGGTCGCGTCTTCCCAAATTGTGTTAACTTTTCCCGCTCCTTAGGAAAGAGCGATAAAATCATAAACACTGAAATACATTCAAAGTATTAATTTTTTTTTACGAACGATCATACCTAGAAAACTCAATATGCCAGCTAATTCCCGCAGAGGTGGGCGACACGTCGTAATTTATACCCATCTTACTCTTTCAATTTCTCAATGACCCCGCGCTTGACAGCTAACTTATCCCGGCAGGTTAGAGAAGATGAAGAGTCAGAAGAAGAAATACCTCGGAACACTCAGCAACGCCGTCGCCCAGATCCGAAGTCAGAAGAAGAAGAAGAGGATGGCGACGACGATGAGGACGATGCAGCAGGTGAAGGCATGGGCTTGGATAGGGAGGAGTCTTTGGATCAAGTTGTGAAGAAACTGGTCAGATATGCCTTGGCGTGCGAATTCCAGCGTTTACCAATTACAAGAAATGGTATCAAGGAGAAGGTTCTTGGAGCACAATCTAGATCCTTTAAATCTATATTTGAACCAGCACAAGAATCGCTAAGAATCATATTTGGCATGGAAATGGTCGAACTCCCCGCCAAAGAAAATGTCACTGTTAAAGGCCGATTGAGTGAGTAACTTTGAACCTTTCCCTTTTTACGATTCCAACTAATTTACTTCCCTTCAGAGGAGGCTAGCAGAAAATCGAAATCCACGACAACTTCCTCATATATTCTCACAAGTATTCTACCCATCGATTACCGATCATCCTCGATTATTCAGCCTTCCAAAGTTATTAGCCAATGGGATGAAGCTACATATATAGGATTCTATACAACGGTGGTTTCTGTCATAATGCTGAGCCCTGACTCAACAATGACAGACAGCAAGCTCACGTCAGTTCTAAGAAAGTTAAATGCGGAAACAAACCTGCCCCTGGACAAGACAACTCTTATCTTGAAGAAGATGATACAACAAAATTACATAACCCGAACTATCGAAAGAAATGATGGAGAGGAGCTGATCGAATGGAGAGTAGGACCCCGAGGAAGGATGGAGATCGGCTCGAAAGGTGTGCAAGGACTGGTGAAGGAGGTTTATGGCGAGCATGCTCCGGAGGATCTCGATAAGCGATTGGAGCGTAGCTTGGGACTAGGGAAGAGAAAGGCAACTCATGGAGAGAACGTAGAAGGAACGGAAGTGCCCGAACAAAATGGAGCATCAAGCTCTAAGAGAGGTTCTGCGAGGGGAAGGCCACGACGAGGAGCAGCTGAAGAAGAAGATGATGACGATGATGAATAAACAGTCGACGCATTGAACAGAATGGTAACTGCGGTTGTAGAGCGGGCGTTATTTTGGGAAGATTCGATTGTTCGGCTGCGAAACGTAGTGCACATATCGGGGCCACGGAGTTTTGGATGCTCGAGTAAGCAATTCGGGTCATTATTCGAATCATGAAATACTTTTAAATTGAGTGACGGGGAAAAGCATTGATTCATATCACATCTAGAAATGTGAGGTGTGTGAGTACTGCAGCAAATTGAGTTTGAACCATGCTCACAATTAATCCTGACGAAGAAAGTATTCAGTGGTTTCTACTTACGTCCAAATTCATCTTGAGCCTTGACCACAATCTTGAGAGAAATTCTGTGCGCAATTTATGGTGAAAGGATATCATTGCGCCATAGAAAATTATGGTCAATTCATCATCATTGGAAATATCGAATTCGAAAAGGGGGCATGTGAGAGATTGGGCTATTGCAAATGCGATGCCCGATGTGTTATTTCTTCAATCACACGCGGGAACTCGTAGAATTGTTTCTCCCCTTATAAAGCTTCGTTATATGATATCAATCTGACTCCCATTATATGTTTGCGCCATTAACACCATAGTATGCCTCCTCGCCGATATCAATTTGAACAGTCCTCCCCTAGCTCCGCACTCCGATGTCATCTTGTCGTGTCCATGAGTGTTGTCGATATGCGATTCCCTTATTTTCAATCAAAAGGATGTCCTATATACATGATTAACATCACATCTGTAAGCGATGCTAGCAAGTTCTCGAACATACCTCTCTTCATTTTCCACAAGAAGATTCCATGCCAAAAAAGATCGCTAATCCTGCACCTCGGGGGGCTTTCCAACTGGTTGTATCATTTTCTGTTGAATTTTAGTCTCCATCTTGATTCCTACTTTCACATATCCAATAATATCCAAGTCCAGAAAAAAAGGCTCAGGGTGTACAAAATTACACACCTCAATCATATTTTTCCTAACAATCTCCCTTGGACTTCCCATTCCAATTGCCATGTAACTCAATAAAGGCGGGTGGCCCACATACGAGGCATACGAATCTCTTTGAATATTACTCGTCCATTCGAATCTTGTTGTATCAGCATGGCCCGTTCCAACATAACGCTGCTGGAGTTGTTCAAGCTGTTGCTGCGCGCGAAGTTTGTCTGCCTATACCCAAGGACGTATCAGTAGTGATTTTATTATTTACCTTGGCATTATCGCTGAAAACAGATAAGAAACATGAGTCGCGAATGCAACGCGATCACGGAAATAGGATTGAATTGTAGAGCAGCTTACCATTCTGTGTTGATTGACAGGTTGTGCTGGAAAGAAGAATCAAGTCAAGAGATACTTACTAGTATCTAAGTTTATTGAACGTTTACCCGGCCCGTCTTTCATCCAGCGGCCGCTAGCTCTAAAGGGCATTATTTCCTAAGCTGTTATACAATCACATCTGAGCAACTAACAAGATTGAATTCTTCATAATTGGCAAACTTAGCCATCGACATATCACTTAGAATTATCGATCTTACTGGAGTTGATGACTTTAGGTCCTCAGTTAAATTCAATTTCGAAGAGGCGCATGTTTAAACGGTCATGGAGTAAGTCGGGACACTCACGTGACATCGCGTTTTCCTGACATACATCACAGAGATACTTCGTTTGAATTGAGACCGCAAGGTCAAACTTATCCTCTTACATTAGGCGAGCGTCTTGAACATGCAGATAATTATCGTATTGACCATGAAGCTCTCAGAAAGACTCTTGAAAGTATCAAAAAGTTTTACGAGAGCCCCTTTGCAACACCACACACCACTGACCACAAGGATTGCGAGAGTTGTATCGGAGAGGATCGTCAGACTCGCAAAGCTTACCAGGATTGGTATCTCTCAGAAGACCCAGATCGTTGGTACTCTAAACTATTTGACTACAAAGCAGAATTACAGTCGATGTTCGAACAACCTAAAATCCACAGGCTCGACGAAATTCACACCAGAGTAGATCACGAATTTCGGGCACATTTAAAGAAGGATCTTTGTGCACACAGACCGGATGATTCTGAGGATATCATCGAATTTAAGGACCGCATCGCGATGGAACTAGATCAAGGGAGAAATATCTCAAAAGTTTTGAATGCTTACCTAACGGAGTACATCAAGACATGTCCAAATCCAGACCAAGTAGATTTTATCCTTCACTTGCACGACACTACAACTCATAAACAACGAATTCCAATTTACATCTCATATTACTGCAGCCCTCTGGAATCGGACTCTATCAGCGTACGAAACTACAAAAGTAAATACGCTCGCATGTTTGAGAATGAAATTCCCTACGATGAGGTTGTTGCCGCTATGAAGAAAGAGAGTGCTCGTACGAAGGATACCGAGATAGCACAGTTACAGCACCGCCTGAATGAACTTAACCTTGCACAATCTGCTCATCTCAAAGCAAAGGCAAAGAAAGCGGAGAAAGATACACTCAAATATCTACATCATCAGCAAGTGGAAAAGGAGAGTAAAGCGCTTTGCTCATACGATGGCTGTGATGAAGATGTGGATCTATCCGTACCAGAAGGTGCGATACAATGCATCTTATGTGACTGGATTGCGTCCAAAGTTCCAGAAGATAGAGATCATAAAAGGACTTATTATTGTTCTCCTAGTCATGCGCTTCTGGACCATGAAGATCACGACAAAGCCGATCACTATTGCCTGAGTGCCCATTGGAAAGATTGTTGCCTTTCGGAGCTTAGTGCAGATGAGGAGGTATCCTATGATGGGATGTGTTTGTGTAAAGTTTGCATGGTTAGTGGACATAAGGCTCTTTTCTGCTCTGAGGAATGTTACGAAAAGAATTATAATCAACATGCCACAGAGTGGCACACGGACGAAAATGCACAGAGATCATTGGAAATTTTTAGAATTCCGGACGATTTTATAGTTGAGGATGTTGTTGATGATCCTGGAATAGAGAGTGGTGAGATAGTGGACACCGAGATGCATGGTGTTTGAAGTGGGAGTCGTACCAGCTCTGGTGTATTATATATTATTGGGTCGTTAAAGTCAAAAAAATTCTAATCTTGAGGCCGCTTCTGAACACTTAGTGAACATGGTTAGAACTTTTTCCTGGCTACCAACCCCGACATCAGAAGGTGTTAGCAGTACATGCGGCTGACATTCAAAAATTGTACAGGGATGAGAAGACAAGTGTAGTGTGTTACATACTCTGCGAATCTCATGCAAGTGGTACAAAAGATGATGCAGTATAACAAACCAATAGCCAAAGGTAGAGGGTGAAGGGAAACCTCTCAAAAATATTATTCAACACGTTTCACTATAGGTCTGTGGCTCTACTCCCTTAGTTGGGTAGTATATTCCTCTCACCCCCAAGGAGAAAGTGCTAGATTTCTTGTGCATTGAGCATGTTTCTTAATGCAAATATGCGGCTTATTTTGTGACTTTAGATTCATTTTGTGATTCAAGAATTCCCTAAAGCCCCGTCAAATCAAGATATTGAGCGTCAAAGCTTCCAGCTCTCGAGATATACATTCCAAGAAATAACATCTGTACATGTGTAAATTCGTGGAGATTTTGCCCAAATCCTATCCCTAATCCATAGACTCCATTATTTCCACATCACATTATAAATCCATATTGCACGCTAGCCAGTCCATTCAAGCCTTTGTATCCGGACCCCACCACACTGCTGTTTGCGGGAATTCTCAAATCGTAGAAAGTTCTATCATCCAGCGGATGCTACACACTCGCAGAAATACCTCTCTTAGCCTCATTGTTTGCCTTGATGTTCTAATCAATATCCTCATGAACCTCTCAGTTTTGCTTCTCTAGTTTGAGATGAATAGAAACACAGGTGACTATTCTGCTTCTATCTCTTGGGGTAAAACCTTCTGGACACTCGATGATTTCATTGGATTCCAATGATCGTTTCGATAGATGGGACTCATAGGCCAAGTGACAGTTGTTAGTAGTCTCATGGGGGCTTAGTGAGTTGCGCTCTATGTATACTCACAATATGGGCATTGTTACTGTATGCTGTAATGTTTCCGCTGGATGTAGGAAGTCTCTTGAAAGAGTCAATGAAAATTGCGCGAGCATCAAGCGGATAGTTACGAGTGAATGTTTGAATCATTAAAGCGGGAAAATGAGAGAAAATATTTCTTACTGGAATAGGTGTTCCGAAAACAGCCCGAAGAGCTGCCAACCCGAGAATGAAGATGGATAGCGGGTGCATTGTGAAGCGTGGATGTAGATCGTCGGCGCGGATTGTTGAACCTAAGTTTTAGATACTTGTCGATGAGAACGTGTTTTATGCGCAGTACAAATGTCAAAGAGGAAACAATGGAAGATCAGGAAAAGAGATAAATCTAGGGGTAGTGTTTCTTTCTATAAATTGCTTCGTGATATTTACTTCGGATCGTGGTAATCAAGAAAGGAACGTTGCTTTCATTCGTTTCCTCATAAGCCATATAGTCGATCTGACATCGGGAGTGCCAGTGTCAAGTAATGCGGTTCAACCTCTAATCTTTGTGTCTTATATTACCAAATGAGACATCAGACGAAAATACTCCACGAGTTGTGTGACTATATGACCGTAAATGCCACGCTAATGCATGAGAGGCATGACCCTGAACACCACGGAAAAGGAGAAGGATATCCGAATTTGGATAATCTGGAGTCATGAAAATATCATTTGATTATGAATTTCGGGTGTTATCCCTCTTTTAATATACATCCCGTGCTAGCACTTAGGGGTGTAACAACACTCCACGAAATTTGTCATTCCACAGGGAGATAAAAGAGGGTATAAAAGAGGGAGTTGAATACCTCATACTATTTCAAGCAAACAGTGCATACTAGCAAGGACCACGCTATGGTTAATTACTTTCTAGCCCCCAAGATGCATCTGATCATACATAATTCAAGATCCTTAAAGCAAGCCTGGAAGCAAAGAGTGCTCACCACTGAGCAGTGATTTCTCACTACCAGCAGATAGAATCATCTTGTGACAGCGTTAAAGATTCTAGCAACTATGGGAGATAGCTTTCGTTGAAAATAGAAGGAACAATTCCTGTACGATAACTACTGAACGGCGAAAGGGGCCATGACACGACTTGGTCATTATTGAGAGTAAACAAAGTCTTTGATATCGTTCTACATGATATACAGCTCATGATCTAGAACATCACTTGATCCACCAGAATTTATGCATCCAAATGCTCGGCCAACATCTATCGGCGACTAGAAGCAAAGACTTTTTGGTTCCATGAGTTCTCATACTTCCATCGTATGCAGCAAGGAATAGTGTTCAATTTTGATTATATTCTCGGCGGCTCTCAAACCTCCTTTATAAATTCTAGTACCGATGCAAATATAATGAAGATATATTGTTATAGAGAGCTGCAAAGAAACAACCAGGAAATAAGCATGTGGGAGAGGATTTTTTTCAGTCCTAAAAAAACAGAATACTCAAAGACTCGAAGAGCTCGAATTTTTCAATGCAAATTTCCTATCCACCTATAAAAAAAATATGTACCTGTTGAATCATTTCTGATGACATGATGTACGTTTAGTCTTCATTTTATCTAAAGCGTGAAAGACCAATCGCAATTAGCCCATCCCGCCCTGGGTTTAAAGTCCACTAATACTTCCTTGATTGGAGGATTGATGATTAAGGATAAATTGCTACTATCAGCTCCTGGATACACCCATGTACCGCCAACAGGCTCGACGTCAAAACCGCAAACATCTGATCCCCACGATGATTCATCAAAATGATAAGCTCGATTTGGCATAAAGATGAACGAATCCTTCTTCAATAGATATTTCTCGTCAAGCATAGTATCTTGAAGCACGATCCGGGTTCCGGTGCCATCGGCATAATGTCGCAGCGATTCGTGCAGAATAGATTTGATAATAGGAACATCTCTAATCTTGCTGATATCCATCTCGCGAGAAAAACGGCCGTCTTTCTCCACTGTTTTAACCAGCGGTTCCACTGCATTTCGTACCTCTTCCACAAGTTTGGGGTCTGAGAGGAGATGGAAGACCGTCCAAAATGCCGTGGGAGTTGTGTTGGCTAATATGACATGCCCGCTAACAGCGTCCATACGAGCTCTATCGAGTAGCGAGATTTCAGAAGTGGCAGCAGCTTTGTCCTTAGATTGGATAATGTGAGACGCATTTTTTGGACCTTCATCCCATAATATTTGAGAAATGCATCGACCATCTTTTCGCGACCTTGGTATGCTTTTCGACATGTGAGTTTGGGGAAAGGAAAAGAAATGAGTCTGACGGCATTGTCTTCAAAGTCTCTGAGATGATTTAGTATTCCGTCTTCCACATGATTATATTGATGAATTAACTGAACGCTCGGGATACTTCTGGGTCTTTATATGGGTTTTTGGGGCCATAGAAACTACCCGTTACAGAGTCCATGATTACGTCAACAATCCATTGATTGAGATCAATCCTCGTCATTTCCTCTAGTTTCGAAACGGCGCGTGTGAGCTTTTGAGTACCATCCCTAGTAATATTTAACAAGTGTTCACCCGGTTGCAATTCTTGATGGTGAAGCGTCATGCTTGACTTAAAGAAGCTTGTTCCTTCTTCTTCGCCGTGCACATTATGTGTGATTATTTTCGCTGCATGCAGGCTCAATCCCGCCATGCCCACAGTGAACGTTGCTTCCACATGCCAGAATGAGAGCTGTTTAGACTGCCGCTGGACTGCAAGAACAAGGTCGGGAGAGATGATAACGTAGACTCGACCACCAGGCATACCAAGTATAGCGAGACCAAAGATACGCAACTTGTACCTTTCGCTTGCGGTCGCAATTGCATTAGCCTAAAATATCATAAAAAGATTTTGCTTTCCAAATGGAAATGACGAAATGAGAATCAAACCTAAGTGCGATGTAGTACCCATACTTCTCCCGAAGCAGTCCTACAGCATGTCCAATGATTGGAAATTTTGGATGGATGTATGGTGGCTCGTTGAAATCGCGTTTTACCACAAATACGTAGTTCAAGAACCAGACGAAGCTTACGCTGGCTGCCAGTGAGGCAAATAGGAGGCTCATATTGTTAGTAACAGAATGGAAAACAAATCAAGAAAGCATTGGAATACAGATTATTGAGTCGGTATGGTATAAAACAGCATTCGAGATATTCGGTTCATATTAGATATGGTGCGGCATTGTTCCTTATTACACGCCATGGTAGAGATATAATACCTCGCTGCGACTCGGCATTTGACTCTGCGTTTGATACCTATTCTCACTGCCAATGAAAGTTGATAACGACACACCATAGACAGGGGATCCAAGCAAAGAGTAGCATCAAACCAACAAATCCATCACCTAGAGGTTGGTAGTCTCGCAGCTGCATGTCTCTTTCGCAGTGTTCATTCATGTGATTTTCAATATAGCGAAGACAGATCGCTTAAAATGACCAATTAAAAGGATATAAGATTGCGAAGGAGATTAAGAGATCTAGATACAACAGTTTAGGTGCTAAGCTGCATAAGCGCATATCTATAATTATAATCTTATTGCAAGTGGGGATCTTCAATATTATTTTATATCTAACTATTGAATTCCTTCTTATTTCCACTACAATCGATTAGATTTGTCATATTCAGGCTGTAATGGTCCCTGTCGTAGCTAGGTAGATCAAGACCTTGTGATTTATTAGCGAGGTAACGCAGCTGTTGAAATGTTACTTCGATTTTCCACTCCTATAGTTGGGTAGTATTCAGCTGACTTGGCCGATATATCAGAGTCGTAGCATAATGAATCTAAGAATCTCTTCTTGGACAACTAGTTAATGCATGAGAGGTTGTTCGTAGCAGAAATGTCTTTTGCGTAGTTAGTCATTAATTCAAAACCATTCACCCATCTTGAGTAGCATGACGGAAGAACCATGTCTAATTGCAAACCATCGCTCATCAATATCAAAACCACATAACCGACGTAAAGGTGCACACTACTATGCAATTTACACTTATCTCACTTGAGTTCGCGACTAAATTTGAATTACAAATTACATTGGACTTCAATTCCCGGGCCTGGGGATCTCGTCTTTGATTCTGATATTCTTTGAAACCCTCTGTTTCGCTGATGAGTGAGAAGATGTCTGGCGCAAGAGGATATCCCGCTGAACCCTCAAGTGTATGTAGAGCGACAAGACATCAGATAAGATACTCTAGGAAATTCAAGTAATTATATATCTGCATATATCCTTTTAGCTCGAAGTCGTAACTAAATTCACTTGATAGCTTACAATGTACAATATCGCCACAAGATATTTACCGACGCCCCCCTACCCCCCAAAAGTACCCCTTCTGCATTTTTGAGTCTCATGACTGGCGCGAATCTATATCCACTGCCCAGAGAGATAATTTTTCCGTTACTGAAAGTTCCGGGCTGGTCTTTTCTTTGGAATACTTTTCCCCGATCCTCTTCCAACACTGTATTCTATTCCATCCCCAACAGCATGCCGACATCAACTCCATCACTGACCTTTCCACTCATTTCCTCCCAGCCACTTACAGTAACCACCGCTCAGTCATTCCAAAAAACACATCTTGGCTGATTTGATTTGATTTCAATCCATTTCATGTCATTTCATTTCAATTCATTAATCTCAAAGGTATTTATCTTTCTCCCATGCCTCCCCTCCGTTTATTTCAATCATTTCCTATCATGTCCCCATACCCCAAATCATTCTTCATTCAAAGAATATGATAATCCATTTCATTTATTGCCTAATACCCATCATACATGCTATGCATCATCAAAAGAAAAGAAATTGATACGTTTTCGTTCCCTAGGACAGAAAGAGAAGAACAAAGAAAAAGAAAAGGTAAGAGGTTCAAATGTACAAATCAAGTCCCCTCCAGAATATGCACTTCTAGGATCTCAAAGTAGAGTCTGCCTACCGCCAGCTTGTCAATCGTTCAAAAATCGTAATGGCGCCCACCCGAAACTCCATTCCATGCCATGTAAAATCATCTTTCTCTTTCCCATTTCTTCTTAATTCATAAGCTCATTCATTTGCCCTGCACCAATCCCTCACTACCTCACTCCCTCGGACTCGGCAACGGACTAACCGTATCCAAAGGCGCCTTGTGTAAGGCGGGTTGTGCATGTGTACCCATGAGACCCAATTTCTTCCTCTCAATAGCATTTTTAACCCATTCTGCGACCTCTGAGTCTTCGGTTCCTGTCAGGATACCATTTGATGTATCTTGTTTTACACCATCTTCCAGACTTAAACTGCCTACATCGACCTGATCTTCGTCTTCCTCTTCATCTTCTTCAGAAATTGTGTTTGGTTTCGAAAGCTCAGCCAACCATGGATGTTGAAGTAAATCGCTGTATGTAGGACGCATATTTGGGATTTTGTTAAGACATCCTCGAACGAAATTGCGGGCAGTTGGGGAGAAACCTTCTGCAGGAAGATCGGGTGGTTCACCATCGACAATTGCCTATTTCATATTAGATTCAAACCTCAAGATAAAGAAACAATAAAACATAAAAAACTTACACTTAATTGTGAAAAGATATTATTATATGTCTCTGGTGGATATGGATATCTTCCCATTGCGCACTCAATAACACTTAATCCCAAGGACCAAATATCACTTTGTACACTATAAGTTCCACCTCCAGGATTTGCACCAGCTTGTGAAATTCCACCACCCGAAATTCTTTCTGGTGCCATATATGATTGACATCCAATATTCGTTTTTGCGATACTAGCGACCAAATTTCCAGAAACACCAAAATCACAAATTTTGACCTGCCCTTTGGTATTTACGAGAATATTCGTTGGCTTAACGTCTCGATGGATGATGTTGTGTTCGTCTTTCAGGGTTTTTAGGCCTTGAGTTGTCGCATAGGTGATTTTCCTCAAGACATTTTCGGGAATACCATCTCCGTAAATTTTATCAATCGACCCTCCATCCATGAACTCTATACAGATGTAAACAGCTCCCTCTTGAAAGAATGCACCGTAAAAGTCGATAATGTAAGGACTCAGACATCTATGAAGGATGTCCAATTCCATAATGATAGCCGCGAATTTGGCTTCGTCAAGTTCCAGTCTAAGTTCTTTCATTGCCATTATCACACCAGTTGTATTTCCTCCAGGTTTCACTTCGGCATCATCGGTATCCGTTGTAGATGATTTATTACCTGCGAGACCCAATCCAGGTTTGCGCATTCGTGGTCTTGCATGTCGAACTTTGTAAACGGTACCATAATTTCCTTTACCCAATTCTTCCAATGTATCAACCTCATCCAAAGATATATTGAAATTTGTACCGTTTGCAAAATCGATACCACCTCCATGAATAACTGCTTTTCCTGCAAATTTCAATGTCCCTTTCTCCGTGTCAACGTATTTTGCAAATTGATTAAACATAGAACCTCCATTTGCAGTGTTCGGTGCACCATCTGATTCGGAACCTGGCGCAGCAGCTGGAGCTGGAGGTAGACCACCAGGTAATTTCATACCTCTTCTTGCGCTTAATCCACCACCGCCCATTTTCATTTTCGGAATTACCGGAGCGGAAACAAAGTTTTGTGGTGGAGGTCGCATATTGGGTGGTAATTGTAATCCTCCAGGTAACCCATCTACAACAGGTGAAGCTGGGACCCCCGGTGATGAAATTGTCGCGGGTAACTGTGGTCGTGGGGAAGGTGCGCCTTGTCTTGATGCGTGAAAAGCTTTCATTTTTTCTGCCATGGAAGTAGGTAAACCACCACCAGGTTGTCTGCCCGCTTGCGAGGATCTACCTCCTCCTGGTATCGATGGACCAGGTCTTGGTCTTCTGGCATTCTGCAACATACCAAGAGGTGTGGAAGATGCTGTCATGATGGCTATTCCCTCGTTTTCTGATGCTGGTCGAAGAGACGGTATAGTAGGAGGTTTCGAAGAACTAGGTGATGTAGGAGCTTCGTTCGTTTGATCATCTGTAGGCTTTTCTTGAGGAAGGGTATCTTTAAAAGCAAAATCGATTGAATCGCCCGGAGGACCCATCGTATCTAGTTGAGGATTATCTGCCATTATTCTGATAAGAGAATTGTTCGCATTCGAGAGATAGTATGAGTTGTGGGGTAAGAATCGAATGTTATTGTCAATCTTTCTGGCGTGAAAAGGATTAGTTAGTAAATGAAGTGATTGATATCTCTCTTGGCGAAAGTATATTTTGGATTGAAGAACAGAGATTGGAGGCCTCACCTTATTAATGAATCAAACTGGTCAAGACTCAAGAATGGTGACTGGTGAAATGGATTTTGGCTTCACAATTGCCGTAGGGAGATTCAGGATGATCGGTGTTTTGTTGAACTGGAAATATTCCGATCGAGAAGAGGGAAGGTTGGTCTAGAGCATATACTAGATATACCTAGACCAAATATCTACTAGTAGTTCTTCTGATTTTCACTCGTGTAAACTTTGTTTGGGTCTTTAGGTGTTTAGAGGAGAGTAGGAGAGTAGGAGAGTAGGTAGTAGTAATAGAGATTGAATTGAGAAGTTTTCATGGAATTCCAAGATATTTATTTAGGTTTTTGATGAGATTATCGAATACATGGTATGTTATTGTATGGGATGGGATAGTAGGTCGGAATAAAAGTAGGTGGGAAGTTGGTGAAAGAGATTCTGCTTATCCTCTCCCCCCAAAAAGCATTCAAAAATATCTTGATGTTAGCAATGTGAGAACGTAAGTGGTAGGTGATCCGTAACAACCAATCCTTTACAATTGCTGATATACTTACTATAGTATAGTAAAACAAGGACAGTAACCTAGGTACGGTACTATCTTTGAATCATTTTCAACAAAATGAAGTTTTTGCTTTCGATCTCAAGTGATGATTTGTATTGTTTTATTTGTTTTGACTCGACATACAAATGTTGATATCGATAATTCTTCTCGAGATCTAGGTATTGTAAAATTTGATCTGAATTTACATTTACATTTACACTTTATATGTATTTGTGTTTGTATTTGTATTTTATCTATTTATATTTTGTAGGCATTTATTTGTATTCTTTCAAATTGTAAAGACTAAATCCTATATTATGAACAGGATAGATAACTAATAAATGATAATGATACATGATAAATGATCAAAATGACAGAAGGGGGAGCATCTGAAGCACGATGACGTTGAATCAGAGAGTGAAGGAAGAAAATCGATCTTATGGAGGGGCATTGATGAGAGGGTGGGATGATAATAAGAGTGAATCGTGATATGTATATATGTATATGGCTGGAGTGAAGCTTGAAAATGGAGATCAAAGAGTACTCCCGTAATAATTCGTAGAAGGAATAAAGAAAAAAAGCACCGTGGCATTTGTACTACTATAGTATTGTATGAAAAGATTCAATCTGATTGGTTTAAATGAGCGAGGAGATGGGTACTTCATTGGATGAGAATTTAATAACATTTTCTGAATTTTGTTCAATTTTCTCAATTCTGTCCCTCATTTTCTCCAATCTCCAATCTCCATCCAACCTTCAAATCTCCATTCTAATAAACCGAGGGGGGGTGGGCACAGCTCTGAGCTCACCCACCCACTATCAATCTTGAATTCAAGCCACATACGAAAGAAATTGTCCAAACTCTTTGGAACGTGGATCAATTGCTTTGGAGATTGATCAGATTTGTCCCATTTGTATGGACTATGGAGTATGGAGGAGAATTGGTATGATTCGAACCATGAATTGAATGTAGATCAACTTACGATATGAATGACTATCTACGTAAACATACCAAAACCTTTGATATTGTGATCAATGAAGTGATATACATCTACGTACTTTTCTTTCACCTCTTCTTTACTCTTTCTGGATCGATATAATTACTGTATATTTACTGTATATTTACTACTTTTGGATATTAGACCCTGGATGACGTGTTTGAAGAAAAGGAAGAACCTATCCCGTTATAATTCCTCTCGATAATGTAGGTTATATCAACTAGGATCTTTGATACTATTGATATCAGTTCCCCAAACATTCAACTTCAATAGGTACCCAAGTGCCTATTCTCTGATGTAATGTCAAGTTTTGCAATTATGTTAAATGAGTTAAGTCAGGAGATACTAGGTAGGTATTGACGGTATAAGCCGCCTTAGCATAATTATCCTCATCCTCATCCTCATTCTCATCCACTTCCCAACTCAACTTTTCAGTATCAATGTAAGGGGAACGAGGCTGAGGTGTCGGTAGGCCATCCATTAGTACTAATATATCGATAAACATACGCCTGACTATATTTAACTTTTCACCATATTAAGATAGTACAATCGGAATGAACGGTCCGGTACAAGTTGTCAAAAGTTATACTCTTCCCTATTGAACCCCCAAATTCTCTAACCTCGAACTTAAATTTTGATATATGATTTGATAGGTCTTTGTGGCGATACTTCCCTTCCCGTCGTGATATTTCCTGGAAACTAGGTAGGCATGGCGGCTTTTACCAACATCTTTCCCTTGAAGCATCTTTTTACTATTTTGGATGTCTTCTTCATGATTGGAATCATGCCAACTTATAGAGTGGCTCGAGTGGGTAACACTGGATATGATTGAATTGGATGCTTTGACATTTTCCTTTCTATTCTTCATGCAAGTTAACGTCAGTAATTAATTTATAAACAAGGAAAGCCAAGAAATTGTGGAGTTTTGGAGTGAGTGAGTGAGGTTTGAAACTTTGGGAAAATATCATCGTCATTGTTGTGGCACTGTGGGCATTGTGGCTCGATTGGAGTAGTGGCTGGGTATGAGTAGTGGCTGGGTATCGCTTGTTATCAATGAGCGACCACCATACACAAGTTGGAATGATTTTGATGGCGATATGAACGGTGGATATGATAGAGAGAGTATCTGAATACACGGAGAAGAGCGAAAAGAGGTGAAGAGACTATGAGCTGGGCTGAATTGAGTTGATTTGAATGGTATTTCGAATGAAAGAAAGGATCCCCTCTCCTCTCCTATTTCCATGAATTTGATATCATTCAAGCCAACAATTTCATCATCTCAAGCATCACCAAGCATCACAAAGTTACCCACCAAGAAGCATGATATGAAGTATTTCTCTTCTTTTGTTATACATCACATACCTAGATACTATTTGTTACATGCATTTCTAGACATTACATCTCAATGGTCAATGTACCAAAGTATATGTCAATAAGAAGTACTAGAAAATGTTGAATAGATTTTCTTTATATAATAGATACCTAGGTACGATAATGAAAGATCCTTTGGATACAACATCGAGGTAGTATTATCGTCTTGGCCCGAATACCGAGAAGTAGAGGTTAGAGTATTATTGTGATCAATGTACTGCATCTGCACGAAGCCTTATTGTGTATCGTGAATGAGGAGGGACTTGGAGTATATATGTAGAGTTGAGAAGTACTCGACAATTATGAGTATTCCTTTTGATCTCTTTATCATATCACCACATCACATTTCAACCAATCATAACTTGATTTAATTTCAAGAATATCTTACGCCTCAATCAACTTCTTTGTTTGACCCTCGTGCTCTTACACTCACACTGACTCTTACATCCAAGTGTTTACTGCCTTATTTGTTGTTGTCATACCATATCATACCATACCTACTACTCAATATCAAAATCCTCAACTCAATGTAACTCAAGAAGTTCTCTTCAACTCCCAATATCAAACCGTCAGATCATCATATACCTACCAAGTCCCGTCATAAGCATAAGCATAAGCATAAGCATAAGCATAGCACTCTACTTAATCATATTCCTTGTCATCATCATCAACTTTTCATTCGTCAATGATATTTGTCCACGCGGCGACTTGCTCAGACTTGGTAAAAAGAATTGAATGGCTGAGAACGGATCAACATCCACATCTTCCGTAAGTAATCATTTACCAAGGTACGGTACAGGACGCAGTCTAGCTACTTATTAGCACCATACCATCCTTGGCCTTATCGCATTTGCAAAATTCAGGTCCGTCCCAAGAAAAGCTAAAACCACGTCAGTTTTGCCCAGTCGTTACACAGCCGCCGTCGCTCAATATTTATCATTCAATAGCTTGAGGGAGAAAAGAAAGAAAAAGAAGAAAGGAGTAAAATAGAGAAGCTGATCGCACTTCACTTCATCAATATATTTGATTGTCTTCTATTCAAGACGAACAATCTCACAAACTTAATTCAAACATAGGAAAACATTATCAAACATCTTCAAAGATTGTTTAAAACCTCAATTGTCGAAGAGGACGAAAGTACCTCGAATATCAACAACCTCACATTCGTCAACCAAATTCTATCGCAGACTTTGGTTTGATCATTCAATCCCATCACAATCATCATGGGATTATTTACATCACCTACATCCTTTCGGCTGGCCAATCTAGCTACCAATAACGATGTCGGCGCATCTTCTATCTCAACACGATCCTTAACAGATGTCGCGTTCGGCACTATGGCAAATGACCATTCTTCACATCCTGCCCTTGGCCACCTTATTCTATTAGTCTTCGAAGCTGTCATGGAAGTCGTATGTGTTAGTTTACCGGGTTATATCGTGGCAAGACAAGGAATGTTCGATGCAGATAAACAGAAGTTTGTAGCAAATTTAAATGTTGCTCTCTTCACACCTTGTTTGAGTAGGTATCTTAGGACACGGAGGAATATGGATAAAGGCTAATAAAATGGATAGTCTTCACCAAATTAGCATCTCAATTGACGGCAGATAAATTGGTCGAACTTGCAGTCATCCCAGTTATCTTCATCGTGCAAACATTGGTATCATATCTGGTTTCGGTAGGGGTTGGTAAAGCATTTGGATTTGGCAAAAGACCTGCCAACTTTGTTACTGCTATGGGTGTATGTTATTCTATCTTTTTGGTTAATGGGAATGCTAATAGTCTTGATAGGTATTCGGAAATTCAAACTCACTACCCATTTCCCTCGTCATTTCATTGTCGCAAACATTAAAAGGTTTACATTGGGATAAAATACCTGGAGATAACGACGATGAGGTTGGCGCAAGAGGTATCCTATACCTTCTCATCTTTCAACAATTAGGTCAACTAGTTCGTTGGAGTTGGGGTTATCATGTTTTACTTGCACCACCCGAAACCTATAAGGATGAAGAAGAAGGACGATACAGAGATGAACCTCTATTGATCCCTGGATTGGATGGCGAAGAAGATATTGATGATAATGGTGAATCATCCTCAAACTCTTCCAATTTCGGTGGTAGAACACCAGTTACCCACGCTTTACATGATAATTCCGATGAAGAAGAACCTGCAAAATTACCTGGTATCATGGCCACACCTACGAATGGAAATCACTTACCAGGTAATAATGATGATATTACTTCATTCCCAAGTATTCGAACACCGCCATCTGAGGAGGAATCAGAAATTCCAGATGGAATTCGAGGTTGGATCCCTAGGGCAAAATTCCATACTAAACGAACCGTCGCTAAAGCATCTCATCATACCTATCATGCTTTACCAACTCCTGCTCAAGGACTCGTCACAAAGGTTTCGAATTCCATCAACAAATTCTTAAATGGCCTTTGGGAATTCATGAATCCACCCCTCTGGGCTATGCTTCTCGCTGTTATTGTCGCATCTATTCCAAAACTTCAACACCTTTTCTTCGCTGAGGGATCTTTCATCGCTAACTCCGTTACACGAGCCGTCTCTCAATCAGGAGGTGTAGCCGTTCCCCTCATCTTAGTCGTCCTCGGTGCGAACCTTGCTAGAAATACACTTCCTCAACATGTTCTCGACGAGAATTCAGAAGAGAATCAAATTGGCACAAAACTTCTCGTCGCTTCCTTAATCTCCAGAATGTTACTTCCAACATTGATCATGGCACCACTTTTAGCTTTAACTGCAAAATATGTTCCAGTTAGCATATTGGATGATCCAATTTTCGTTATCGTCTGCTTCTTGTTGACAGGTGCACCTAGTGCTTTGCAATTGGCGCAGATTTGTCAAATTAATGGGGTTTATGAGGGAGTGATGAGTAAATTACTTTTCCAAAGTTATGTCATTTGGATTTTGCCAAGTACATTGATTCTGGTTATGTGTGCCTTGGAGGTTGTGGAGTGGGCTGCTTAGGTCGAGTGTTGATGAGACGAGTGCTTTGAGTTGTGTGTCCGGAAATAGGGCATTCGATTGAAGATTGAATGATGAGGAGATGGAAGTGGAATCCATTCACGAGTCAAGTAGATGGGAAATTCGAAACGAAAAACAAATAAACTGTACACGATAGGCATACATGGATAAGGCTTGCGCCGGGAAAACCATATGGAATTGTATATTGATTAGGTGGATGAAAGGTTGCATCAGCGTGGCTCGGCGTTTTTGGGATATCATTTTATTTTAATTTGATCAGTGCAGGGTATGGCAATGATGTACTTTTTAATACACACATGTGAGTTGTGGATTTTGGAGTGGGGAGGGGAGAGGAGAGGAAGAAGTTGAAGAGGATACCATAAGATAGATACGTTTGAGAAGAAGTTAGTAATAGATACCTTACATTCATACATATATTCAATCATACATTTTGACATCCATCCATACATACAAATCGGTTTTATTACATTGAATATTCCAAAGTGAAGACCTGAAATGAGGGTGAGATGCAGGCGTATACATTCTCTTTGCCATGTAGATAGGATGGGTGGGTCTGGAATTTAAGTTTTATCTCCATTCCGACCGATTAATCGAGACTGGTGGAAGTGTGGTGAGAGACTTGATGAACTTTGAGTATGAGTTTACCTTTGAGTAGAGAAAAGAGGTTCGGGGGG
>PQXN01000257.1:0-53590 GCA_004786275.1 Botryotinia convoluta
CACCTGGTCTAATTCTAGGTTTAGTGGCGGAGTAGGTCTAATGGCCTGATCCTGATTTCAATTTAGTTGCCTAGTATACCTATTATAGAATTTCACAACGACGACAGATCTTCAGTTGCGGCTCAGCAGATGCACGAAAACCCACGAAAACATGAAGAAAAGAAAGAAATATGCAAAGAGACAAAGTGCAAAGCCTCCGAAAGACAGATTGCGTCTGCAATTTAGGGTACTCTGTATCATGATCTTCATATTTGAAGTTAATCCAACTTACCTGCAAAAAACAACAGACTTTTGTAGAGATACTACCATAAATGGGATTATGCCCCCCCCCCAAAAGCTATCTTGGCCCACCATTCAACTCATGATGAAGTTAAAGTCAAGTTACCTATGTGATATTCCCCGTCTTGTTGCGTGTTAATTTAGTGTTGTAGTTTTCGTTTCATATAAGAACTGCGACAGAAAACCTCGGGGGCAATATACGGTTGTCTTTTACCACAACTACATGATTGATATTCGAAAAAGGCTTTTAATTTTCACATCCAGGTTTTGCTTATTTGATAACCTATGTTTGGATTCGCAAGCGATAGCGCGTCTTGGTAAAATCATTGTGTCTTCGGTCACACTCTTTATTGACAATTAGATAGTAATTCTGAATTCCAGAAAGTGAGGATGTTTGTTGAGTTCATTATAGCAATAATGACATAGCTGCACACTGTAGCTCACTGATGACATCTCAATTATATACCTTGGTAGATATAGAACTTTGGGCAAATTGAATATAAAACCTAAAATCGTACTAGGTATCTTGATTTCAATGACCTATTTCTCACCTCCGTAGTTTGATGATTTGAACCTCCATTGATTCAATTAATTGGAGTTGAAGTTGGGATTCCTGTACGCGAAGAGGGAGCCTCTTACATTTGAACTTTACTACGTTTTTCCTGATTCTTCTTTAACCAGACTTAATTTGAAAGAAGCAGCTAGCACTCGGACAACTTGTAACCGATTCCATTGTTACTACAATGTGCAATGGCGGCTCAGTTAAATTGAAAATAAGATTTTACTTCTTTATAAAATCACGTGTTATGACAGATTTTGAGGCTAGTACTAGCTTGGCATCCCAGCAATATTGGAATATCTTCAACGGTCGGGATGTCTTATTTAGAGTACCTAGAATAGCCAAACGTGGTACCTTCAGCCTCAAACGACGTTTCGACACTGGATGGATGTGCAAGCGGACATCTTTTACTGGGAAGGAGGTCTAAAATGAATTCTTTCGATGAATTTATTGATTAGAGTATGCTCTATCTAATGTATCGAATGAAAATATCAACTTCTATATTGTAGAAAGGCTGTGAGGATGCCGATTACATGTCTAGAATTTGCTCATAATCATTACTCTCCGCCTCGATTACTAATTGTTTACTCCTGTCCTGTGCAGAACCAACCAGAATCCCTGATCTGTCAATTGGCAACAGCCACAAGGTCGCCCTCCCATGCTTTTTCATCCATTCTCATTCCCTGATGTGCTTAGGATCCTTGTTCACTTGCGTCACGGCTCCCCTTGTTCACTCCCCTCGATCACTCCAGATAAGGTTCTGATAAGAGTTATGGAAAGGGATTAGAAAAGGCCAAAAGGAAAGACTTGGAGGAATTATGTAGTATCGCATGACATTGAAATTGAACGACTCAGCCCCTTTAGACCGTCCTCATTCAACCAAGGAAAATCACGTTTTCACTGGATTCAATCAATGAATAAAGCACCGGCCTGCATCCTCACCGAAGGACTCTTAATTGTGTAGTGCTGTTCTTGGTACATGACTACAAAGATGAGAGAATTCATCAGGTAAAGATATGCTAGAATTGTGGTATACCAGCCTCGATACCCAGCGTACTGTCAAAAAGAGTGGGTGTACTTTTTAGGAGCGTATGGATTCCCCGATGATACACTCGAAAATATGCAATGTCTGCATGTGCATATGCAAGCTAGCGATTTCGCATCGGCAGTAAAAGCAGGCGTGCGGCCCGCATTTGAAAGATGTTTGGTGTGATTTTCTCGGTCTTAGGACTTATGCAAAGATGGATCTGATGCTTGCATGTTGTGCCGAGATGACAAGAAACGTAACTCCGAGATAAAAGTGGTTGCACATTTACGCCGGGTAATTTCTGACTAGGACGGAAGTATCTTCAATTATTCTATTGGGGTGCTTTATTACTAATTTTTATGTGCTTTAATGGTTACACGTATGTGACACCGCCCTCATTCCCTTTAGAGTTCGCGTACTTTCTCTCCATAAAGTACTACTACGGATAGCAACTGTGGACAATATACTTAAAAAAGTTGCTGCAATGAAGTATTTCAATTGTAAAAATTGATCGGAATCACAAATCAACCACAAATATGATCATAGAAGTTGAAGCACAAACCAAAAGTTTATTTGTCGTTGCGAGTTGGAATCTAGGTCAAATGAAGTAATAAGGACGTGAACTCTACATATCTAGACCCCCATCGGCTTGCTCGGACTTCTGGGGACGCTTTAGGGACCACCGGATGCCGGCAATACATTTCTCCTTATTAGCAGATCTAGCAACCCCATGCCTGCTTGTTACCATCGGATACTGATTTGGTAACCTGGTAGGATCAATTCATCGACAGAAGTGGTGTCGATATAATTTCTTGTAAGTCTTCCGTAAAAAAATCAAAGAATATCTAGAGCTTTCACTGCGTCTTTACAAATCTTATCTCAAATAATTTGAATAGCGATTTGGCATCTATGCATCGTTCAAAAGCATTTGAGTGATGAGACGGCGTTGATTAGGTGGAATTATGTGAAGAACAATAATCTTCATTGCGATTTTACTAAGCTCCAAAAAACCAGAATAAACCAGGTGAAAAATTCTACCCCAGACAAGTCTTCGAGAGCTTCTCGAAGACTTAGAACCGTTGTGTGGCAGAACTTAACACGATGAAGAAACGCCTGATCTAAGCTTGAAGTCGTGGAAAGAACAAATGATTGGTCGCGATACCAGTGACCTCGGACAAAACGTCTGGCATTATGTATGGTTGCTTTGGGCGATTGAGTACATTAAGCAGGGGTAGCTAATAACCGGAAACAGTCACAATTGCGATAATAGCATATCTTCAGCCTTACGACTTGATCTTGTTTCGTACGATTGCACGTTACATAAATCAGAACCATAATTGATGACCTAGAATCAGACCGCCAATTTTTGTTACAATTGTATATTCGACTTGCGCGAAAAAGAATTTTTATGATCTGTGTGTGGCTTTCTACATCCAAATAAAGCAATAAAAGATCACAGAAAGCTCTGGTGGAATTGGGTAAGAATCTTGGAAGAACAAATTTTGACAGATTCAATGTCGTTTATGTACCAAAATCATGAGTTTGTATCCTTGTCCGTCAATAGCGATGTGATGATGCTGATTAAGCTACATGTTCATGCTGAGGATGCGGAAAAAGTATGAAGCATCATGTTCATGCTGATGGAGTGCAAGGATTAAATCTAGTCAAGGGTGTGCCTAACCGCTGAAGAGTAGAGAACTTTGCGATTTTCTTTACTCCGCCCACAAACCAATGAAAAGTGTCGGTCGTAGGTGTTTTTGGGGCCAACCTCGGTAACCACCGAAGTTCCGTTCTTGGAATTTATGTCACGCCGCTTAAAGAGTCCGTAGCATTCACTCACGAGGTGACACTCACATCTCAACAGGTGAACTGGACGGCCATTCCATACCCAATTGTAATAAAATACCAAGATCTCTTTTCCAACTCCTGATTCTCTGAAATAGTAGTTTTATTTCCCTTGTGAACATTAATCAACGGGTATTCATAACAAGGATCTAGATACAGTCTGATGAGATAATCAATTCAATAGAAATGTACTGGCCAATTTTGTCAAAGTCCTGGTCTGAAAGAACAATTGATCGAGTTGATAATAGATATAGAAAAAAGATTTTGAGATACGGAATCGCTGCTTTATGGGGCGAGAACGAACTCTTGGTAATTTTTGCAAGGATATATATTATACAGACTGGCATTTGCAAAGGGGCGGGAGACAAACAGGCTAATTGGTCATCTTCAAGCCCGTAACATACTGACCCTCATTTGCAAGGGTGTGCTGAGCTTTATTGTAAGGATCTTTCACAGCATTCTGGCATATCGAAATTATTCGCCAACGATGTCAATTTTTCTGGTAGTTGGTTATATAAACCTCATCCTCTCGCTGCAATGATATTTTTTCTGAACTCATCTCCTCAAGCTCAATTACCTTCTACAATATCCATATCCACCTCAAGACCACCGAGTTCTATCCAGCATCACGTAAATATCCCGTGAAACACCATCATCATGGCTAGCCAAACTTCCGACACTGCCGTACAAGGCTCAAACACCTCTGAGTGAGCTGATACCCTTTCTCTTTTCTTTTCCGACTTTCATGAATTGTCTCCCTTCGAAAAATTCCCAAGCATCAATTTTCGTCTCTCATTCCACTTCTCGTTACGCTCGTACTTCATCTCTCGTGTTCCATACTGTGCTCTCACACTTCACTCTTCCATACTAAAACATGGCTGTTCTCTCATGCATCCGTGTCTTCCTATCTATCCGCCACTTTGCCCTTTGCTTTTACTTCTTCCTGAGGCCTTTTACTACTACTTAGTACACCCTTCTCTCACCCTCTCTCATGGCTCTGACTTCCACCACTCTCTTGTATCTGTCCAACTCACGCACAACTGCTCTGCCATCTCTATGTTTTCCGCCTAGAGTCCCTTATCATCTTGGATGACTCATGTATCCCATCCTCCCTTGGCATACACACCTTTACCTTTTCTCTTCCAACATCTTTCCGAATCAACAACCACTTCATACAACCAGAGCCTATTCCACCATCTCCCCTCTCCAATACATATCCTCTAATCCCTTTCCATACATCCACAAACATACACTAACATATCCACCTCCAACAAAGTGTCAACTCCCCTTCCTCTTCCACTTCCACAACTCAAACATCCCCAGTCGAACAATCCACCCTCTCAACCAACCGCATCCAAAGCTACAAGAATGACCCTGAACACTCTACCACCTACGCATCTCCTACCCTTGCGTACAACGGTGATCAGGTAGCAGTCACCCAGTACTACACCGCCGCCGCTAGAAACAACATTCAAAACTTTGATGCGGCTTTTTATAGCAGTGGTGGTGGGCAGTAGCTCTTGTACTTGTACTAGTACTAGCACTTGCTGTGCGATGCTATACTATCTCATCTGTATATATATAGATGGATCATGTGTACCAGGTTTGGAGAAAGAGATGGGGTATCAGGGCTTCGCGATTGGAGGTGGAAACGGAAACGGAAACGGCAACGGAAAGGGGAAAGGGAAAGGATGGATTGGAATACAGGAATGATATAACGATATAATGATACGACGTAGGAACAAGGGTGGGTTGATGGATTGGAAATACATGATGGGCTGACAAAACAATTGTTCAAGGAAAACTTTTAATTGAGCAACAGACGCGACCCCGCACTTACCAATGACGTGATATGACACCCGAGCCCCTTGCATCTTATTAACCGCTATGCTTAATTCTGCCGACGCGAAACCCTAAGGCGGTATAGCCCCAATTGCGGGGTATTCCCCGCATCGTGTTCCACCGCACAAACACAAGCCCCACGGGTTCACCATGTTCAAGCACGAGAGATCTAATCAACAATTAACGAAGGTAAAAATCAAAGCTAATACCAAATAGATTAAGGTACTCCTAGAGATATAATATAACTTAACCTCATACATAACTGATACATAAAGCTAATTAAGAAACAACATCCGTTAATCCATCGTTATATTTTCCTCATACATTGTTTCTCATATCCTTATCTTATCTTAACCCTAGTTCTACCCCAAGAAAAAAGCTTCAATCTTAACTCAAAACCAAAATGAAAGATCTAAAAAAACTTAAAAGAACAAAAAAAAGAATTGCATCTAATCCTCCCCTTTCCCCCGCATTATCTCAATCTCCCTTCGCCAACAACACTAGCGTACACGCCTAAATTTCAAGAATATTTCCTCTCAACAAATGAAGAAGAAAATCCTAAGCGTCAACCATCCTCAACGTCCCCATTCTTGGTGCCAACTGCGGCGCCATTTCTCTAGTGCTCAACTTGGTCTTGGTAATAACCATATCGTCAACCAATACCATACCATCGCTCTCTCCTCTACACTCCGTATAAATCTGTACCTTGGCATCAGTCCTGCCAACCAAGTTCTTCTTGGGTTTATAGACGAGTGTGTTCTTCTTCCATTTACCCTTCTTGAGAGGGGTGGGAACGGAACAATAACTATCTTTGTTAACACAAATTTGGAGCCAGCAGTCACGGGACTTGGCGGCTTGACCCCAGGCTGTGACGGTGAGGGATTTGGTGGTGGGACAGATGGTAGTGGTTTGTTGGATGAGAGACAAGAAGTCTTAAGTCATGGTTATTTGGCTAAGGGGTGAGTGTTAGTTTGGGCTTTCTTGGAAGGGATGAATGAGAATAGGAAAAGAGAAAGGAAACACTTACAGGTAAGAGTTGCCAGTATGAGCAACGGCAGGATTGTTGATAACAACGTTACTCTTGGCGTTGGCAATACCATCACTTCTAGGTGCCCATGGAGATAAAGATCCGGATTCAAATCCACCATTTGTGATTGTTGCCGCTGGGCAAGTGGAAGTGGTGCTTGAACTCGAACTTGAGGAAGTACGAGTAGAGAATGAAGATGGGGCAGCAGAGGAGGCTGGTAGAATTGAGGAGGACTCAGCCGAGAAGGAGAATAATGTACTACTGGGAAGCTCAGAGAGAGTGGATGAGCTTTGGATTTCGGTGGTGGAAGCGGCTGAAGTAGTGGGGAGCACAGTACTCGGGATGATACTAGATTCTGAGGCGATTATCGAAGAAAACTCGGCAGACGTGGAGGCCAAAGAGGTGGCTGGCTGAGCACTATTGGAAATGGTGCTAGATTCCGGAAGTACATATGAAGCTACTGACGATTGCTCAGTTGTGCTTGATGGGACATTAGTAGCTTGGCTAGTGGATTGTTCAACAATGCTGGAAGGTAGTGCTGACGAGCTGATAATTTCACTGGATGAGATTGAAGATCCTACACTACTGGTTGGTACAACACTGGTGAGAGCTGGCTCAGATGTGGATATAGCACTGGATGAGACCGGTGGCTCAACAGTGGTTGGTACACCACTGGAAGATATTGAAGGTTGAATAGTACTTGGCTCAGCAGAAGAGAAGGCAGAAGTGGTTGGGATAGCAGTGGAAAGAGCAGCTGAAGTCGTTAGCTCAATAGTACTTTGACTGGATAAAACTATCGAAGAAACGGCAGATGAACTGGTTGGAATGTTTGAAGAAGTTTCAGCAATTGCAGAAGTACTAGCGACTCCACTGGATGAGACTACACCACTGGAGGATGCTATAATCGAAGACGCAACATTCGAAGATAGGGCACTTGAGGATCCGACATTTGAAGTTGTTCCAGGAACTTCTGAGGATAGAGGAATACTGGAGCTAACTGTGGCGGATTGAGATGCCAAAGAAGAGGTCTGTAAAATGCTGGATGGAACTCCAGAAGAGCTTGCGCTAGCAGATTCCGAGGCCGAAGCAGATTGGCTTGGAACGGTCGAGGAGGCAATGCTGGATACTTCGGAGGAAGGTGAAGAAGATACTTGACTCGAGGCAATCGAAGAAGGAGTAGCAGAAGAAGTGAGACCAGCCGATGCAGATTGAGGAATTGTGCTAGAAGCAGCAGAAGATATGATACTTCCGGAAGATTGAACCGACGAGGAAGTAGCTGGCGATGAGCTAATAGTAGAAGATGATACAGCCGCAGGGATAAGCTGGTAAGCGACGATTGAAGGTGGACCATTACGTCGTGAGAATCTTTTGGCAGGTGGATCTCCTCCACAAGATTGCGATGGATCACCTGGACATGGGAAGTTGCAAATACCTTCTGGTTGACCGAGATTGAATCCATTTGAACAGTAACAATGACCTGGTTCAATTCCCATGTATGTGAATGGACCACCATTGTCCGCGGTGGAACAGAACAATGCACAGCTAGCCGTTGTCTCAGTAACAGTCGGAGAACTGTTGTTATTGATAGGCATGGGAGGTGGAGTCAATGGGAAACCATCGAAGGTAGAATCCAAGAAACAACCTATTTCCTCGTATACACCAGCAGCAGTAACAATGGATGGAACTTGAGTTGGTCCAGTAATTGATGTTCCGGTAGTGGTAGCACTGGAGCTAGCTGCGGGGGTTGAGGGTATGACAGCACTCGAGCTAATTGCAGCAGACGAGGAAGCAGCACCGCTTGATACAGCAATGGTAGAAGTTGGTACAAACGAAATTATCGAACTAGTAGGTGCTAAAGTAGACTCGGGGCTCAAAACTGAAGTTACTGGAAGTGAACTCAAAGTTACTGTTGGTTGTGAGCTGGATTCAATCAAAGATAAAGATCCTGGGATCGTGGAGCTTATAGCGATGTAAGATGAGACCGAGGAAGTACCACTTTCAAAAGCCGAGCTAGCGGCCGAAGATATGAATGAAGATTCTTCGGATACATTTGAGCTAGCAGATGCTGATGCTGATTCGGATAAGGTTGAACTTGAGACGGTGGGGACGCTTGAGCTGGATTCTAGACCAACTGATGAGCTAGCAATTCCAGAAGAGGAACTAGAGACACTGCTAGATTCCACCGCGGAAGTGGAAACGACTGGATGAGTAGCAGTTGCAGATGCCGATGTGGATTCGGAAATGACCGAGGTACCCGAAGTAGATGCCGATTCGGATAATGTTAAGCTACTGGAAGCGGATGGCGAGTCCGTCGCAGATGCGGAAATAACTGAACTTCCAGAATTTGATGCTGACTCAGAAATAAACGAAGATGATATCAACGGAATTGAAGAACTGGCAACTCCAGATGAGAGACTCGATACACCGGTTTCGATAGCTGAGCTTTGCGAAAGAACGGCTGAGCTGGAAATGATTTGCACGGAAGAGCTAGCAGCTACAGATGAAGAAGACTCAATTGATACACTGGTGCTACCTGGGAGCAAAGATATCTCGAGAACAGTGGAAGTCCCAACAGTAGATTCTGTCGATAATGCTGTTGAAGATTGGACTGGTGAATCAGAAGAAGTAGCCACAACTGAGGAGAGAACATTTGATGAAGTTGCTGCAATTCCAGAGGAGATGGGGGTATTTGAGTCGATCACGGTTGACGTGCTAGCAGCTGCCGAGGAGGATCCTGAAGCGGTGGAGAGAACATTACTGCTGGTAGGAACAGCTTCGGAGGATAAAGTACTGCTAACCGAAATATATACTGAAGATAATTGCGACTCCGAAATACTGAAAGTGGGGAGTACTGAAGAAGGAAGTATCGATGAGAGGCTTGATACAACTGCGGAGCTGGGAAGAGTTGGAAGCACACTTCCCTGGGACGAGACAGGACCAATTGATGAAGAGGGGCTTCCTGAACTACCGGGAATCGACGTATATTCTGGAAGATTACTACCGGAAGAAGTTGGCTCTGAGGCACTGCTAGTCGCAGCAGGATTCGAAGTCGATTGGCTGGAGATGATTGGTGCGGTAGTGGTTATCGATTCAGGTCCCGCACTGGATGTAGGGAAAGCCGAAGATGTTGCAACAGTAGAGGATGGCGCGGCTGAGCAAAAACTTGGATAAACAGTGACTGTCACTGGAGGTGGACAATTTGCCTGGCGAGGTGCAAGATCCAAGTTATGAGGATTACGACCCTCTAATTTGATGCTTGCACTTGCAACACCAAAGGTGGCAGCAAAGAATAACGAATCTCTTAACGAATGTGGTGCCATGATTGCTTTGAGCAGAATGATTGATGCTTAAAGGATGGCGTTGACGAACCTCCAGAAAGATGGAGGGTTTAAATGCAAAAAGAAGGACAATTAATGATGAGAATGAAGGAGAAGTAAGAAATGGAGTAAGGCAGAGAGTATTGAAATACTAAATAATTGAGAGCTCAGGCAAATTCTTGAAGCCGCCAAGGGGGCCCGTATGTTTCTTGAAAAAGATACAGGCAAATGAAGTTGATTCAGACCAGCTTGGAGAGATATGACTGAGGAATATCAATCATGGAAAGAAAGTGCAAACAAGAATAGCGTGATGCAGACTTTTGAGGAAGGAACACAGGAGTTGATAGTAAGACATACAGAATAGTCGATAGGCAGGTCTCAAAAGAACGATTTGAGTAGAGGATTTGTTTTTTATCCATCGCGCCACCAATAAAATGATACTTGGAACATCTGGATATATGTAAGGGCGGAAAGATAAGATTTCTTTGCCCGCAAGACAGCTTTCAGCCCATGATTGCCGTGAGATGCATCGAGAATATATTCTAGGATCAAGATATGTATGCAGGCTGTGGCATCCAATGTAATTATAGACATTCTCGACATTAATAGATGAAGGAGACAACCTCGAGTATTCCTTTCCCCCAAGTATCAGTGGAAATGACATTTCAATATGACCTACAACTCATCTTTTGAGCGTACAAATTTGATTAAACCTCAAAAGACATTTGAATATTCAAATCTATCTTGGACAATAAATCGGGCAATTAATTTTCCAAATTTTTCAAAGACCATAAGTGAAGGAACGACCAAATCAATTCTTAATATCATCTGAGCGAAGATCTCGTGACCTCGTGTTTTTGGGGATACTTTAACCTATTTACTATTTGACAGTTGAGGTCGCGTTTTTTTATTCGCGAGTGCGACAACAATCCCACCTCACCCGCATGAGGTAATTTATTTTGTTATTATCAAGGTTTCAAGATGATAAGAGAGGCAACCAACGTGTTGATTTCTTTTCCCACTCACTAGGTATCGCAATTCCCCATCTTCCAATAGTCTTCATTCACTTAATTCAATTCAATTTGGTTCGGAGGTTTTATCGTCGACATCGTCTTCTTCTGATCGCTCGTTTGTCCAATTCATTCCAAACATTTGAACAATCGTGAAATCCTCAGAATATCCACGAATCGTTCTTCTGTTGCCCTTAGTTCTTCTCCTTAAGGCCTTAACTCATCTACAAACCATCCTTCGACTTCGAATTTGTTCTTTGATCCATCACATTTTGTTGTCGATCTTTCGACTTGTCAAACCAGGTGGAAATTAAAGATCTGTATTGAGCCACAATGGCTGACCTTGATATTAAATTTCTGTTACAACAGAAGAAGGCTGAAAAACTCAAAGCTTTGGAAGCAGCTAGACCTACGGTACCGCCGGCTTGGGACGCAAAATATATCACAACCAAGGGAGGGCATGATGGCGAATTCGAATCAAACACCAATTTTGATTCAGACAATGAGACCTCCGCCAATACAGCCTCGCCTCAAAAGCCATTTGGACTCAATTATGAACCCCAAAGTCGATCGTCGACCAATCCAAAACCTCTGAGGAAGGACGAGCTTTCACAATCATCTACTATACTCATATCAATCGAACCCGACAAGCGACGATTCTTTCGTCCCCTAGCAGACGCTATCACATCATCTAGTGGCGACCAGCTCGGTAAGATACTTTTGCGTTTATGCGTCGAGTATCCCGATGCTAGGGCAGTGGTTGAATCTTTGCTTGCGGATAGTATCGATGAAGGTATCATCGAAAATCCACATCCATTACTTCGCAGAAGCTCAAACTCGAAAATCGAGCAATCCGCACAAAAGATTTCACCCATCAAGAAAGCCTTGGAAAATCCGTTGTTGCCAATTGCGTTAAACAATAAAAATCAGAGAGAGGAACAAAGGCCACTTAACGCGAAGTCTGCTAGAGGAGACCCAAAATCGCCCCCAGCCGTACTTGCTATTGTGAATCCTACTAGAAAATTTCCATCAGTACCTCAAACCCCTATTTCTCCATGTAGCTCAGTGGTCAGCGAAAAGCGCAAACGGAAGGAACCTGCAGATGCTTTGATTGTCTCTCCGTCACAGAAGAAATCAAAACCATATGTAAGTGGCTCTTCAGATGAAAGGCAGGTCTATATACTAACAGAGATAGTTTGTCATTCCTAAGCATTCAAAGAAGGATATTCCATTGAGCGAAAATAAAGATACAATTCCACAATCAAAGTTGCTGTCTTCAAACTCTTCAAGCACCTCCGAGCGCTTCAAACCACCCAAGTCTATCGAAGCTTTGCAACCTCTTTCTGATTCCGGTAACAGAAAGGATGTTGGAAGAGAATCATCTGATAAATATACTTGTTCAGTTTGTCATCAGGACTTTAGCACGAATAGCAATCTGGAGCGACATATGAGAGGTGTACATAAAACAGAAGGGGAGCCATTCGGATGTTCGATTTGCACCAAAAAGTATGCTCGTCGGGACTATCTTTATCACCATCTGACCTCTTTTCACACAACTGGTTCGAAGTGTAATGCTTGTGGACTCTCATATCAAGATGGGGACACTTTGAGTAGACACATGAGATCTGTACATGGCGTACAGGCAGTCGAAGATAAAAAGATGCCGGAATCTTCGACGGCACTAAATCCTGCTAAGAAGCAGGTCCGTTTTCAAGAGGATTCGATGAAATTACGGAAGGCCTAAATCTACGAGAAGGTATTAGACAATCAATTGATTCGAATCACCTATACAATACACCAATAACATGAATGTTTGTGGTGGCCAAACCCGGTGGTTTGTTCGTATGCATTAATCCGTTTTATGGATTTTAGTAAGGTCGATCAAAATGCAGAAGCGTAGTACGCGATCCCAGAAATAGCCGCTTACCTCCACGGCGGCTCTCACTAAGTCAAACAATAGTCTGTTTATTCTTTCCTCTTTCGATTACGATCCATCATCATGATCAACCACTACTGCGCACTCATCTCGTTGTACACGTTTCCGATAATCAATCACATTCAATGTGTCAGACTGCAGATAGAGGCTCGAGATATGCAGGGTTTGTGATGTGCGGCTGCGGCTGCGGTCATCGGAAACTGCCAATAACAAGCACGATCGTGTAATAATTGGGATTTCATGTGGTGAGCATATGTGGTGTGTGTCGCAACCGCGCTTGATAGTGTAACCGCTGCTTATTACCATAATGGTGGTGACTAAATAATGACAAGCTAACGGTGCATAATATTGAGGGTGTGCATACGAATTTCAATACTTGCGAATGGTGATTTGTGAATGATTGTTTGTCTTCTTTTCTGACATTGACTGATTGTATTAGTAAAGGGAATTTACTGGTGTCGCCGGTTTGAATTTCATTCGGTAACAATTCTTTCGATTGAAAACCGGCGGTAAAGATTTCTCTTTTTGTCATTGCGGTCGGTAAATCTCATTTTAGTCGCTTCTCAAACTTGATAAATGTATGCGTATGTGAATTGCTGTTGTCAGATCAATGAAATAAGGCAACGGGGTATGATAATCTCATATAAAGTGGTATTTGGCACTGCATTTCTCACCTTTATTCTTTGCTTTTCTGTATAAGCTTTCTGTTTCCTGTTTTCTGTTTAGACTAAGCATCTCTATCTCCAATTCTTTTTTCCTTGCCCGTCCACACATTCTCTTCCCACCAAATTTGCTGTCTTGTACTTGTAGTACACAAGAACAGAGCGGTTTTTGATCATCAATTTGATATCCCCACTTCGCCTTCACCATCCTACCAAGGAAGCAACAGATATCAAACCCTCTCAAACATGCCAGGAAGCATTTACTCGGAAAGTTGGTCCGCAATGGCTGTGGATGGTAGCGTGGCTGAGTATGTACTTTCTCTTTCCCCTTCCTTCCTTCTAAGGATCCAGTGCCTTTTACTCCTCATTACGCGATATATCACCCATTTGCCTGGCAACGAAGCTAATTCAAAATACTAGATTTAGTAAAGAGCAAAAAAATGCATCGAAAAGCACCCAAAAAGAAGAGATGGTGAGGGGACAGAAGTTGAGATATTTTTGTTCTGAAAGTGGGAGAGAGGCACCCTGGAGTTCGGTTAATAGGAGGGGATTTGGTGGTGGCGAGGGGGATAGGGAGGGAACGAAGACTCGATGAATTATGTCACATGAGAATGGGAGGTAACGGGCTTGCTTTTTGTGGAGGGGAGTCGAGTTGAGTGGAAATGCTTTGGGTTTTATTTTTGTTTTTTTGACAGGAGAGGTGAGGGTTGTATAGCTGCCAAGACATAAAGATGGTCAGGCTAGGGTATCGTTTCGTTTTGTTTTGGTTCGGTTTGGTTCTGATAATCCTGTTCCCTCTTCTTTATGTTCTGCACTCGTCTTTTTTTATGCTTTCAATGCGAGCTCATCTCATACCTTATTTCGCTTGCTTCAATTGGCTCGATACGTCGTTCCATGGAACAGCACTATTTGGGAGAGAACCCACAATTCAGGTAAATATGGGTCATCAAAAAGTGGAATTTTTTCTATTTGTATTAGCATCAGTTTATTGTTGGTTCAGAATCTTCCTCAATGCTTCTTCCTATCTGTGTTTTACTCTTGCTTTTCTTCGCTCATTCTCTCTTCTCGTTCATTCATTCATATCTTTCTTCAGACACTGTTAGTTTGGTGGATCTTGGATGTTGTAGAATATCTGAATATCTAGATGGCCGAATGAATGGGGCTATTGACATGCCGATAATCATTGGCATAAATCGATTTTAGGTATGCGAGGGTGAAATCTATGATAGGAGACCAGGTGTAACATAGAAGAGATGTGAGATATTGGTATCGCTTCTAGCATTAGCAGCCACTCACGTGATAGGCGAAGAAATTTAAGCACTTGATAAAATGCTAAGATTCTACAATATTAGATGAAACGGGTAAGCTTGAGTCGTGGAGGATTGATTAGTTTTGAATATCAAGTGGGATATCAAAGATTGTTAATTGTCGAGTTCGAGTTGGGACATTGAAGAGTGGTGTAAGGTTCAGGTGTATTCGTTTGGTGGATGATTAATATGGAATGTGGATTTCGATCCATCACATGCTACCCTATAGTACTCTAAGAATTAGTTGCAACCTTGAGCTCTATACTCATATAAGACCACCATGATAATCATGGGTTAAACGATAAACTTTTCATTAAATTGAAGCGACGTGAGTACATCCCAACGCCTTAATCAGACATCAAACGTCAAACATTACAGAGATAAAAGCCAGAATACTCCCAGAGTATAGCCCCCAATATTCATAAGACACAAAGTCTAGAAAGTAGCAGCTGCAAGATTGTTTGCGAAGGCAGATGGAATGAAAGGAACATTCGCAGAGCCGAAATCAGTCGTCTCAAGAGCAGTTTGAGCAGCGGTAGGTAAAGATTCCCAAGCAATCATAGGTTGTTGTCCACCAACAGTACTAGTGAGACCCATTGAATGATCGATAGGCCAGATACTTTCGTACTTGATGAGAGGGCTGGTACCAGAAAGGGAATAACCATCGGTGGAACAATCCCAGCCTCCATGGGCGGAAGGACAAACGGCAACGATATTGTCGGCGGTTGTGGCGGTTGAGCTGGAGAGCCAGACAATTACTCCTTCCCAGTCGTGACGGTGGCCAATGCCGGTTGATGGCTCGTCTTTTGGCATGTACCTGAGATTGTATTAGTTTGGATCTGGGAAGAGGAGTTTAGAGAGAACTTACCAGGAGTACATGATACCGTAGTATGATCCGCTTTGTGCTCCTCGGACGTATACTTGGCCGGTACTGCTGCTGCAATCACCGTTGCTACTGCCAGTTGGTGCCAAGCCACCACTAAAATATGTTAGAGGCTCAATAGCAATCGTGTGGAAGAGGAAAATATAAAGACATACCCTGTATTACCCGATGCATCGACTGCAGGGAATGGTACACATCCATTGACTACATAAAGATATGGTTGATATGTCTCATAAACTGTTCCTACTGTCCCGCTAGGAACAGTTTCGGGAAATCCTACAACGGCATCGGAATTGATAACGGCCCGAGACTCAAGCTGTGATGGTGTAGGAATTGCAACGACTGTAGATGCCAAAACCGAAAGGGAAAGCTGTAATGATTTTGAGAAGGCAACCATAATGAAATATGTCTGGATATTCCTTGTAATTAAGAAGAAAAGAAGTGATCGACGAATGTAAGAAGTACTTGTACAGCCAACAGGAAAGAATATGTAGGATCTTTATAACTACATATTTAATCTTCGGTATCTATACCCTGGATTGATTTGGTGAGACCACTTGAGAACACAGACCAAGCCGCCCACTATTCAAAGTTCATGACTATCCAGATTCCATATTCATGATAAATACCCGCTTGGATATACCCCTAATCGGAAAAACTTCTCTGGGCACGTTTCCATTGGTCGTCCAAGATTGGCATTTATCACTCGTGATATGTATTCCCATGTATTACCTACTACATTCTACAAGAGGAAACACAAGACCGAGAAAAAACGTGGTGATTCTTCACGTTGTAGAAGTACCGTGTGGATAATATATCTCGGAGACAATAGATTGTAAGCGGGTCCCAAATCGGCTTGAATGTAATAGGAAGGAGAAGCGAAGGTGATATATCGGCTTGGATATTCATCATCCTTGGTTTTGCCGGATGAGGACACACTCCCGGTGACCGGTTGAAGGGTAGGGTATGGGGTTTTCTTCTGTGCATGAAAGTAGGAAAGCTTATGTTTGATTTAGCCAGTTGGCGGATTGTATCTTTCCACGGGTGTAGTAAGTACCGACGGGGTTGTAGATCGCTTACCCCTTACAGTAGGTCACATCCACATTATCAAATGAAATGATTGGGGAATGAAGCCATTTCTTTTGAAAGTTAATTGTGTACGAACGGATATGTAAGAAGCGGTATACCAGCTGTTCATGGAACAAGATGATAATTTGAAGCTTGACATCGATTACGAATTGTCGAAGCTCATTAGACAGTAATATTTGGTGTCGGTGCTCTGTAGGTATGTTTGTACGCGTGCATGTGAAGTGACTTGCAAGAGTGGATTAAGTGGGGCAAGACTAATCGGGCACGGATCACACTTATCGTATCACGTGATAATATCACCTCTCCTCCATTCCACTTCGTCCAAGTTTATCATAACCATCACGTTTGATTTTCCAGGTTGAAATCCATCTTGGACTCATCATCACTTACTGAAATTACATGGTAATTTCATCATTACTGAGATATTGACCCTTATTATCACAGTATTCCATCTGGTTAACGTGGCTACGGAGCCTATTCTGAGACTTTACGACAAACACTTTCTTGCGATTCGGCATTCTTGAATATGAAATTAATATTGAATGATTCAGACAACATGGACGATTCGTATGAGTGGGCTAGAAAACTTGTATTCGAAACTTACAGATACCAAAAAGTTGATATTTAGGAAACCTCTCTTGTCTAAACAGCGATTGGCACAATCCTCCTGCTCTGAGCAGCCCCGAGTATCTTTGTCCCGTCAAGAGTTCTTTTATCGTAAGAATACTTCAGTTATTGCTATTGTTACTCAATAATGTCGGTTTGTTTCGCTCGCTTAAAACAGCTCAGCAGCCCAAAAATAAGGGTTACCCAAGGTAAGAGCTTGATCTCGTCACTTGCAGATACACCGTGATGATCAGGACATTCAATAGTCTGCGCTGCAGTGTGGTCTGGAATATCTCAATAATCCCAAGCTTCTGAATGTTTTAGATCATATCCATCACTACAAATACTTTCGAGGTCCAGCAATCGCGTTGAAATCCCTTCGCTCCAGCATTTCAGAGTACAAGCATTGAGTGTTTGATTGTTCTAGCGAGGGTGCCGTGCTGAAATCCTTTTACTCTGTCGTTTCAAATGAGTAGTGTAGTTCTGCCTAACGGTGATGATTCTGCAAATATCAATGGATTTTGTCAGATAATTCAATGATACATTTTCAGAATACTGCATTTCTGGTCTGATTGATTCCCAACTCAGTGGTATAAACCTCTCTGAAGCCGGGCTTTCCACGCCCCCTAACAGATACCATACTGTTGTACCAGCAAAGTCCTCGCAATCAGGTAATAAATGTCGACAACGGTCGTTAGAGGATATCTCACAATCCCTTTTCGCTGCATTGAAGGACATCTAAAAAAGGAGCTTGATCAAACTCCATCAAAACTTAGCTTCCGAGTTGGACAATCCAGCTCTGATTGAGAGTATCATTCAAAATGAAATATTGTGTTGATCAAGTTAGAGAGCTATTGGCTCAGTATTGCGATGGATTTGGTAGCAACTTCGATGGTCGGCATTGTTTTTACATCTATCTGAGAAATCGAAATGTGAAGAGAACATTTCACGGAAGCATTTCAAATCACGGACGTCTTTGAGGTCTCAGAGAACAAAATTAGACGAATATCCCTGTGGTAGCAAAGTTAATATTCTGGACGAAAAGAAATTCAATATAAATCCCCATACAAATTTCTATTTCGTACATTACGATATTAATGATTCTTTTGTCATTGATGAAACACTTACTTTATCAATAACGAATAAAATCAGCACTTTTTGTGACCTGTTTATTATTGAATTTATATAGAAAAAAAGAAAATAAAGGTTCAAGGGATCTTAGAATCTTTTAATATTAGAGTTCATGGAAAGGTGAACAAAGGAGTATAAGTATAGGGGCTAAGAAGAGATCAAAGAGAGAGAGGCTAAAGAGTGAGTAAGGGGGAGTAAGTATAGAAGCTAGAAAGTGATGGGAAGTATTAGTTGAAAGTTTAAAAGGGAGTGGATCCTTTTATGAATTATATTACTTTACTTTCAATATATTCTTTAATGACAAGCTTTATCATTGTACTATATCATATAGAATATATTATATAAACAAGAATATTCAGTAGTTTTAGATTATATACTCTTGAATCTGAATTCTTATTCGAATTCAATTAAAAAAGAGTAGTAACTTTTGAAAAACATTTTATAGTTTTTATTTATATAGATTCGAAAGAAAGATTTTTATTCTATATAGTAATTCAATATAAGATCTCTTTAAAGAGAAGGGGAGGAAAGGGATAGAAAAACAAATAAAATTTAGAAACTTTTTATCTATCAAATAATTGTTGCTTCAGATCAAAGTTTTCAATAAACTTTCAAAATTCAAGAAATTCATTAAGATCTTATTGATTAGAATAAGCTTTGTTATATACGATAGAAAGCTTAATTAGATTAATAGAATAAAAACGATTTATTCAATATAGTATTAAAGTATCGAATATTCTCTTGCAGTAACGAAGTGGACGCTTCGTCAACGACGGATTCTGCCACCACAGGGATAGTGATGAAGCCTTTTGGGCCCATATCAAAGGGTAAACAATATTTCATGCTTTAGCAGACGATCGAATATGCTAAGTTTAATAAGAGCGGTGATCAAGGCATCACCTTTCTTTTTCGATTGTTTCAGGTGTAAATTTACAAGGCACATTGGTGTGAGGCTCTGGCTTCGAAATTTTTGTGGGTGTTTCCAATATTATCTCAATTTTTGAAAAAAGGGAGAGCGGCTGTCATCTCTTTTAGTATATCTTCAACGTCTCAACGTGCTTGGTAGCTAAACACACATTATACGATTAGCCGTCGGAAATCATGTCTTTTTGAGGTTTGCCTGGCCAGCTCACCCTGGTATAGAATTGCTTCGGAGAGTCTGTCACAAAGGCAAGTCACTATTGAACTTGAGGTCTGGTTTCGGTGAGCATCTGTGAAGATTATACCTTGATGGTGTCCTTGAGACTCACTTTGTGGCCTGTATTCACATCTATCTCCTTTTCTTGGCTAGTCTTTTTCGGAGATAAAGAAACTTTCGAATATCTCTGGGGACTCATTGATCTAAAACGTGAATACTTTCTAAATGAACAGCTTACTCCATTCATACCCGAAGGTAGCAGAAGGATAAGAGAATTTGATGTAATTGATACCAGTTATCGGCTCCAGCAAGGCAACTAGGGCATGCAAAGCCATATTCGTCTCAAAATGATAGCACTTCTGATTTCAAGTCAAATATTGTCATAACTGAACGCGTTTTTGCAAGACACTTGGAATATGGGCAAGCAAAATATCACATAACCGCGAAAGATAACATGCCCACCATCTTTTATCAACAAACCGAGAGACGCTTCAGAAATTGTGGAAAATCGTATGCGAACGAGCTGGCACTCCATTGAAGTATTCAGACCTTATCTTCCTATCATAGCGGGATTGTTCACATAGCCTCTGGCGTGGATGGCATATCTGAAATACTAAGCCTCGATTTTATGGTAAGTGTAAAGACAAGATAGGACTCGTCTCAATGGAAAGCGCAATCTCGTTTTTGCGGGATTAAAGTCACGAGAGTTGTGATTCCAAAAGATGGATGAGGGGCTTTGAATGGTAGGCGCGATTGCATTATGTAGGTTTCATTAGCAGCAAGTTCGATCCACAGAACCAAGATTTCCACTCGAGCGATCGAGCGATCGATTCAAAATCATTACTTTACCCCCATCGAATACATACCAATCATTCCGGCTATCAATTACATTCCAATCAAAGTTGTGTCTCCAGCACTTGTCGTCAACAGATGTACCACTGTGACCACAAGATTACTGGTTCCGTCGGGTACTACTACAACCTCAATTCCATCAGTACTACTTCATACGTCGTAATTCTCGCTTCCATTGACCACTTCCCCATTTCCCCACATCAAAATATACTCCTTAATCTATCCGTCTTGCTTCTCGGTTGCACGGAGTATGTATCTCGGATTGCGATGCATTAAATGAACAGCTTGTGTAGTGAAATTGAAGAGGAGTGGAAGTTTATAAATTGATCCTATTTTCCTCATTGATTGAGAATAAAAATACAGACCTCGCTTCTTTATCTTGTTAGCTATTCCTAAACACAACAAACGCAGAAAATCCAACAATTTACCAGTAACCTTCACCAGAAAGTCATGAGTCTGTCCCTCCGCACCCTCATTCTCACAGCCCTCTCTCACAGCCCCGCCCTCAACGGACTCACCATCCCGTCCGAAAACGAGCCCCCCAATAACCCCGCGCCCCTCTTTCCCAATCTCGGCGTCCTCATCCAAACCTCCCCAGGAATCTTCTCCCCCCAACCCCACCACGTCCCCGAAATTCTTGCTCAGATCGCTTCCGGCGCTCACGGCGTCCTATCCCCCCGCGCCTACGCCGACATCCGCTACTGTTCCGATATCCAATGCACCGCGTGTAGTTCCTGGAGCGGAAGCTACAATGTAAATTTTTGTCTGGCGACGCAGGGGACTGATTGTATTATTGTGTATGATCTTGAACAGGCGCAGATTCATTATTGGAATCATGTGGGGTGTAACGGGGCGATTACGGGGTATGCGAAGTGTGGGGTGCAGGGGACGAATTCGATTGGGATTCAGACGGGGAATTGTTAGGAGTGGGGGAGGGGGGGAGGGATTATCTCTACAATACTTACTTTCTGCTTTTGCGAAATTGCATCTTGTAGTCTGGTCTATATCTCTACCCAAGACGAAAAGCGAGCATAGAAATTCACAAATCTCCTCTTGTGCTGAGAAGTACCAGGAAGGAATAAACAGTAAAACACTCTACTTTTCTCTTCTCCGTGCCAATGGCTCTCCAAGTAATTATCTTACATCAAGCAAAAAACTTTTTCTCGTGCACTTAACATGAATATAACAGAATCAATTGAAACTCAAGTTTAAAAATACTGATCTGTAATATATATACACATATATAAACATCCTCTCCCTTCCCTTCCCTTCTCTTCCCTTTCCTTCCCTCCTCCTTCCCAAAACCAAGTAGAGTAATCGAAAGAAAGAAAGAAAGAAACAAAAAATCAAAAAATCAAAACCTCTTTTGAGAAGCACTAACTCAGACTGATATATACTAAATAGGAAATCTTACTTCCACATATACAACCGTGTGGTGCAGTACAGTAGAGTGCCGTGCAGTTTTCTTTGAATCTTAGTACCTACTTAGATACCTTTTACTTTCAATTTTACTATTATTTTGAAACCCTTGACTCCTCGTAATGTGTACCCCCCGTGACATCACTCCTCTCTTTTCTTCTCTCCTCTCCACTCCTATTTCTTCCCCCGTTCTTTTTTTTATCAGCAATATTCTCCCATCAATTTCCCATATCCATTCTTTCTTTGCCACCCTTTTCTAATTGTGACTCCGGCAAAAATTAATTCTAATCGAATCCAGATTCAAATCCAGATCCAAATCACAAATTCAAATAAAAAAAACTCTCCCTTAACTTCGAAACACCATTTTACACATTCAAAAATCCAAAATTCAGAAAATGATACACACATCCATACCTACACCCTTTCCCCACACTCCCCACACACTCCTCCCATTCTACCTACATCTACCTACCTACCTACCCACCTCCCGGATGTAATCATCCTATCCTTTCTCACCCCAAACCAAATCAAACCGCCATCATGCAGGTACCCCTCCCTCCCTCCCCTTTAACCGGATAAAGAAGCACCAGCTGAACGAACGAACGGAGCGAGTGAGTGTATTGCATATAATTGCGCGTCCTGGGCTTACTTGCTTGCTTATAACTGGCTATATATGTATACATACCTAGTTGATAGATAGGTAGCGGGATAGGTGATAAAGCTCTATAGAGATAGAAAAGAGAAAGAAAAAAAGTGAAAGAAAATAAAATGAAAAAGAATCGTCAAGGAGGTGGGTATATATACAAATAAGAACCTCACGCAGACCATTTAATTTCGCACTTTTCAACCTTCCAAGCTTCATATCATCCCATAATTAACAAGAACTAGAAGAATCGCGGAGCGGGTAATGAATGTACCTAGTCGTGAGATGGATTATATCACCTAGAAATTATTTCGAGGCTTGGATTTACATAATGTAATGTGATATAATGGGATATACGAGTACTTATTAGGTAGGTAGATATGAATCACGAAATACCTAGATACCTAAGGAATCTCGGGACCGAGACTACGAGAATACGAGATTAGGAGGCTTGGTGAGGGTTGGCGAATGGAATACGATGGATCGACGGACGGATGGTATGTGGATGGGAGGGAGTGTGGATGGAGTATTGTATTGCGTACAAGTACGATGTGTGGAGATGGCATGATGGTATGATGGTATGATGGTAGAAGAGAGGGATGAGATGAGATGATATAATATGAGATGAGATGGGGTTTGGAGGTTGAGGGTGCGGTTGTGTGGTGTTGAAGGGAGATGGATATATGGTGAGTGAGTAATTGGACTACATACATAACTTAAACCGTAACACAAAATACTAGGTAGGTATACAATGCGAATTTAGTTAGAAATTGAAAGACTTGAGTTACGTACAAGTACGAAGTATATATGGAAAGACGTATCTAAAGATAACTACATGACTTGATCATAAATGATTATTAATTAATTCTCGAATCATGTTAGATAATTAGGGATTGAGAATAATAGAAGTTGATTCACAGTTTATTGTTAAGGTTGATGATGATAAGGTTACTTTCACTCGTACTTACTGATAATCATGTATTCGTAAAATGTAAAATGTATGTGGGGTAATATGGATAAATCAGTTTATGACTACCAAGATAAAATTCAGGGGTTTGATTGCTGTGTTACGTAATATATGTAGATGAAGTTATTATAGAGTAGAGTTTGAAAATTGTTTGTTGAGTGGTGAATGGATGTGGTGGATGGGATGGGATAGGGTTTCTTTAATTATGCATAAGGAGTAGGGTAGGGTCTTGGTATTATGAGAATGGTTCTTGGTATTCGGATAGGGGTTTAGGGTGAGGTTTGAGGTTTGAGGTTGGAGTTGGGATGAACGGGAGATGGGATTGATTGATGGACTGATTGATGGACTGATTGATGGATTGATTGATGGATTGATTGATTGATAAGAGGGAGAGAGGGAGGGAGAGGCTATTGTATGAAGTGGAAAGTATAACCTATACTCTGTACATCAACACAAATATACCCATGTACTACTTTCTCCATCTTCAACCCCAATGATCAACCCCACACACACATACATATTACACAAGCACACTCACACTCACACGTGACACACCAAACCTAAAAACAAACTTCAATCTTGAAAAGAAAGTGGAGAATTATCCCTGACACTAACTCCCTTCAAGTATAGTATCCTGTACAAACCTACTTTAATCACGTTTGACAGCGGACGGCTCGTACGTCTCCTTCCGTATCTTTTCTTTTTCATCGTTTCTTTTAGTTCGGGCCCGGAAAAGAATCCTTCCTTCGTTCAATCGCACCCTGATTGAATTCATCATCATGTTTATCTAGATCTCGAATTCGAGAAACTCAAAGGATTTAGCATCGGTACTCGTATTTTTAGTCGATATGTAGTTAGATAGTTAAGCTAGGGATACGTAGGCATGAATTAATGTTTCGGAACGTTAACTTTTTGGCTAGAATTAGAATTAGAATTAGAACTAGAATTAGAACCAGAATATCCAAGCGCGATACTATAATTGAGTAAGTTTCATAAGGAAAGATAAAGAAGAAAGTGAAACGTTCCAAAGAATCTTCGAATACTGAGATGATTGAGTGGATGAGATGTACCGGTTTGTGCAAGATTCGAGAGATACCAAGAGATTAAGAAATTAAAGAATCCACACTTTGGGCTTGGACTGCGAATCAAGAAATTCCAAGTCGGATGTCGGAATCGATTGTAGGTAGTTACTAGGGAGGTAGCATAGTACATATCCAAATGTGTGTATTTATCACCAATCTTTTAATCGGTATGGGATATGATAATCGCCATCTTCGATTACTATCTATGTACCTAGATATTTTTGTACAGAGAAGTGTGGAGTATACGGCTACGAAGTACTTGTTCTAATTCCCATAGAGATTTCCATATTCTATACTTCATTCATATCTCCTCTTATATCCCCTTTTATATATTTCTCTCATATCATATCATACCCACTCGATACTCCTATATAAGCTCATAATCTACAAAATATCTATCTACATCAACTCAATTGTCTACATACTAATAGATCTTCCATCACATCCATCCATCTTCCAATGACGTGATGTATTAAATAGATGGCAACTCCTCGAGGACATACGTAAACCCTGGTCACCCCAGGAGAAAATAAAGACCCCGGCATTCATTTACCAGATACCAAGACTCTAGCTAACCAGCCGAGCCAGCTAACTAGCTACCTCCCTACCTGGGTAAATCTCTACAGCACGAGCTTTCGGTCTTTAGATCCTAATCCGGTTTTACCTATCATTCATCCACATCAAATCTGTTCATGCAACTTACCTTACCTTTTATGCTTGTTATCCGATGCGATGCGTGCGTGTTACATGTTTTTCCGTGCAGTATTTTGCTTGGTTTTTTGAATTGAGTTTAGTTTGATTTGATTTGATTTGATTTGATTTGATTTGATTTGATTGATATGATTGATAGATTGATTGAAATTAATTACCTAGTAGGTAGACGAGATAGATACGCATATCTTTACCAAATAAATCACCAAATACCTTGAAGGCTATATCCATCCATTCATCCATCCATCCATACATACATACATACATACATACATACATATACCCCATACATACAAACATACCTACGTTCATTCAAACATTGCCTGTCTACCTACGATTGTACACACTCCGTTCATCTCATATTATATGGGGGAGTACATACAGATCCGCTTTTCCTTCTCTACCTTCATTTCATTTCTCCATGTGCTACCGGTACATATAATCAGTGCCTAGATATTTGATTTTGATTTTGATTTGATTTGATCGAAACCAAGACTTCTTTTCATTGGATCTTCCATTGGATCTTCCATTTGATCTCGTTTTGGTTTTATCTCTTTTTTCTCAACTTTCTTCACATCAATCAATCAATTGATTAAATACTTAAGATCAAGACATCTTTTCTACACTCATTCAATACCTACAAATAGGAAATCTTTCTGCAAAGAATCATTTCTATACACTTGGCGAAGATACCTGCCTCATTTGCAGCAAACGGTTGGGGGATAGATAAAACAGGATAAGAAAGAGTGACTGGCTTCTTCTTTCATATCTATATCTATATACCCAGGTACCTACCCAGGTATCTATCTACATGGTCTCTGGATTTCCTTCTTGACCAACTTTTCTTTACTTTCTTTCTTCAATCATATATTTTCTTCCAAGAATTCTTTTTATAATTGTCGAATGCGAATTTGAATGCATCTCCGGTCGATGAAGGTGGAGTTTGAGAAATTATAAAGTTTACAAGGTTACTCTTTGTCTATCATCAAATCATCATCGTCACAATCATGTCGGTCAAAACGGAAAATGTTAAATGGGTTGATGTACGTCTTATTCATATTCAATTCCTTTATGCTTATTTACTCAATTGATCTCTCACATCAATTACATCAGTCAATGTCAATCAATCAATCAAATCTAACCAAAATAAAAATAAAATAGGGTCTTCGAGGAATAGCATCCCTCCTCGTAGTAGCAACCCATATCGCACGAGCCTTCGATCCCGATCTCTTCCTCCCCAGTTCCGGCGAAGGAATCCGTCCACGTCTCCTCCAACTTCCCATCCTTCGCATTCTCCCTCAAGGTCGCATTGGAGTCACGATTTTCTCCCTCGTAACCGGTTACGTCTGCGCTTTGAAACCCATCCGACAATGTCGCGCGGGTAATCAAACGGCATGTTTCAATACCATTTCTCGCTCGGCGTTTCGACGGGTTCCGCGTCTGGTTTTACCGACTACAATCGCGACGACGATTATTTGGTTTTTGTGTCAGTTTGGGATTTATAAGGTGGCCAAGAGATCGGATAGTTGGTGGATTGAAGCGACGAGTCCGGATATCACGCCGTATTTTGGAGATGCGGTCAAGAGTTTGTTGTATCATTTGATTACGACGTGGACGAGAGGTTGGAATATTTATGATGGGAATCAATGGACTTTGTTGCCGTTGTTGAAGGGAGCGATGTTGGTTTATGTTTTTATGTTGGGGACGGCGGGGATGAAGTCGAGATATAGAATGATGTCTAGTATGGCATTATTTGTTTATTTCTATGTGGCGAATGATTGTAAGTTTTTTCTTCTTTTTCAGTTTGGGATTGGATTGGATTGGACTAAATTGGATTTTTCCATGATTTCCTCTTTTTTTCCCCATGAAAATCATTCAAATACTAATTATCCCTCAGCTGCATTCGGAATGCAATTCTTCTTCGGAACATTTCTCTCAGATCTCTCTCAACATCCACCCCACATCGACTGGCTCAAAACCGTCACATGGCCCCGCTATTACCTCGCTCCCTCACTCATTGTCCTCGGTTTAATCTTCGCCTCATACCCTGAAGGAAAACCAGAACTCCAAGCCTGGTCGCAATCCCTCTATAATCTCTCTCTCTGGATTTTCCCCAACGATCCTGATGTTCCTCGTTTTTACTCGGGACTCGGCCTCGAACTCATCGCGCTAGGAATCCATTTCTCCCCCCTGTGTAAAGATTTCCTCGCGAATAAATATTTACTCTGGTTTGGAAAGAATTCGTTTGCCGTGTATTTGATTCATGGAACGCTTTTGAGAACATTGTTGATTTGGATGTTGTATGGGGTTTCGATGCCGGAGGATTCGGTGGATGAGAAGGGGGAGACTGTTAGGGGGGTACTGCATATGTGTGGAAGGTTTAGGTGGTATAGTATGTTATTGGTTTGGTTTGTGATTTTGTATGCGATGGCGAATGCCTGGACGAAGTGGGTGGATCCGTGGTGTGGGAAGGTGACGCAGAGGTGGGAGAGATATGTCTTTGAGGAGGACGGAGCAAGAGAGGTGGTGGTGGATGCGAGGGGGAAGAATGAGGGAGCTGATAAGGGGTTGTTGGGTTGAGGGGAGGGGGATTTTTGTGTATGTATTTCGAAAATTGTATGCTCCTGTGTGTTATACAGAGAGGTTTTCTGAGAATCTCATTTGTTGAAGGGAGGAATCATTGTATGAATGAATATATGCGTGGATTGATGGATGGATGGATGGATGTATATATGTATGCATATAAACAATAGTGAAAACACAAGGAAAGTTCAATGTTCCAATCAAATTCAACATTTCAAATGATGTAAATGTTCTAATGAATTTGGAGATTTGATATTCTTTATTGTTGGACTGTAATCCGGACTATTGGACACCCTCCCTGCCCATACTTAATAAAATGCTTATAAAAGTATATCCTAATTTAAGTTTTAATAACTAATGAGTCATTAAAATCTAGGTAGGTAAAGATAGTAGTTTATTTTTTTTAGATTTTTATTTGGTTTGTGGTTGGAGATTGAAGATTTGGAGATTGGAGTTGGGGGGGGGAGTTGGATATATGGGTTTTTTGGGTCAGGGGAAGGGGGGATTTTGTATCGGTTGATTTTGATTTTGATTTTGATTTTGATTGAGTGAGGGAGGGAGAGAGGTATGGATAGGATATTGTTTTTCTGGAAGGAGGGAATGTTGGGATTTGGGGTTGGAATTTGCGATTGTGGGTCTTGAGGAGTGGGTGGAGTGGGATGGGAGATGGGGATGGGGATGGGGAATGGGGGTTTGGCTTGGGGTTTCTGATATTTGGCTTTGAGGAGGGGGGTAAAGGAGTGGAGATGTTAGGGGCAGGTGGTTTGGTGTTGTTTTGGGGAGTTGGGATGAGGAGTGGATTGGTGATAGGGGATGATGATAGGGATGATGATAGAATGAATGGGATAGGTGATCTAGATCTGGTTTGGAATTATTTCTGTGAGGGAGGGGGGAAATACGATTTACCCATTTTCTTCACTCTATGATCCTGAAGTGACATGATGCGAGTGTGTATTTGTAGTTTGCCAGAGGAGAAGTTCCTGTAAGATGATAATCAGTAACGGTTTGGATTCGAAAAGGGAGAAGGCTTATAGCCTCCCATCTCACTGTTTGATTTGTTTGAAAAATCTCAAGATGATCCAGGTTTGAATCGTCTTTTTCTTTTGAGATTTGATTTCTGAGATTTAGAGAGTTAGATGAAGTCGGATGGATGTTTGGTGAACTTGTTGTTGAGTATGTATATCTGGTGAGGTTCTGAAGTTCGATCTGATGCGATGTCGGATGCGTGAATGGTGATTTTCTGGCGGAACTTGGAGTGCTGAAAAGGTATTAGACTTGGCTGTCATTGTAAATTTACAGGTATGTATCCTCGAGCTCGCAAAAATTCATACACAGTATATCAAACCCGGGAAATATTTATAGCATGGAGTGATGATACTTGGATTCCGAGATGAGATGAGATATGCAGGGTGCAACGTATGGTTCTACAGATGGTGGGAACGGATAATTGTGGGAATTGGATTTTTAGATATGGGGATGTTGTTGTCACAGTAGATACAATGATGTTGTTGTGGACTTTTGATACCTTTGTGTTGTTTCTTTACTAAATGTTATGAAAGATCGAAAATGTTATATTCATAAAGTATGTCAAATATCGCGAAGCTGAAGACTTTCAAGATCTTCGGATAAGGTAGGACACCTCCCCTCCCCCCCTTCCTCATATAAGGCAATTACTGGTCTCTGGAAATGAAGCCCGCTCCTCGAATGTAATACTAAGCTAATCATTTCTTCATATCCCATCCTTCATATCTCCCTATTTTGACAACTAGTCATATAGCCAAGTAGGTGGGTTATTCGTAGTTGTAAGTTGTGTGTGTTACGCTTTCGACCACGGAGAAGCTCTGCAGTAGAGTGGTTAGAAAAAGTTCGAGGTTTCAGATTTGTAGTTTAAAGTGCTTTGGTTTTTGTATCCATATGGGAAGTGAAAATGGCACTAGCAACTCATTCTCTTTACCACCTCTTAACTTTTCGGTAGCTTCATCTGTTCTGGGAGGAGCGAGAGCTGTTTTTTCTTCTTGATTTGAGATACGTTGATGTTTTGTGAGTCTTGTGCTACAGTCGACAGGTTCCGGGACGCAGAAAAAGCTAGGCTTGGACATGGGAAAGGCTGGTAGTTCAGAGACTTTTCACGATAATATGATGATAAAACTATATAGCATGGCAGCCAAGCGCTTCTTTACTTACTCTTTATCCTCTGAGATTTGCGCTTGAAAATAGATCCGCGATGAGGTTATTTCGAACTCTGCCAAGTTTAGGACGGGGGAGAAAAGGTTTCAGAGTTGTAGATCCTAGAGACCTAACAAAAAGTAAAATTCAGCTAAACACAGTTCAATTGTCTCCGCTCCCACGCCGTTGAAAGTGTATAGTCGTGAGGGAAAATATTCCTGTAGAATTTTATCCGGTCTTCCGGCGTAATGATCTAGCAACACATATCCATGTAGCATTGGTGGGGTGGCTCTGAGTGACTTGGAATCTACGGATCGACACAAAGTGAGTTGATGAGTCTTATATAGGAGAGCAAGGTCAATCTGAAATCGAGACTTAGGTAGTAAGGTAGCCTGTGCGAAGTCATGTTGAGTATTCCTGGATCCATTGATGCTGACTGCTGACAATTCCAGGTTGGATTAAGGGTCAACGAATTCGTGACTAGTAGGTATGGGGCATCTGGTTTGCAATGCCTCTTCGTAAGACTCTCGCGTGGGTATGTAAGTGTGTCTTTCTTCGGGCTCTGTGTTTGTTTTCTCTTAAAGGTATGCGTAGCCGAATAATGGGGGGAGAAGTCGAAGAATGCGGCACAATGACTAGGCGTTTATGTGTTAGTGTTTGATGGTGTTAAGAACCCCCCGGACACCTTCATAATTGCAAAGAGTAATTGTCTCTCAGCGTTGGGACATGGGTGTACTAAATCTGCTGGAGCTTGACACTGGAAGTGATTCCTTTTGCAGATGTCGTCGATAAGGAATCTCGAGAGTGAGAAGGGGAGCAAGTGTTGGCCTACTGACTTCTGTATATGAATTTTAGTATACTTGAAGTTGTCAACATGTCTGGTGATTCTTCACGCTTCCGAGATCACTATCAATACTTCGTCTCTTCGTCCAGCTCTTCGGGCATCTGTCGAATTTAACGCTGGAACTGAGTTTTCATAGAATCTTAGTCTACATGGTGAGAGAAGCCGATTAGCAGTTAGCAGAGATTCCAATATCGTAGAGCAGTGTTTAGAGTCAAGTACTTGACACTTCTGTCGTCTATGACATCCGGATAGGAGGACTCACCTCTTAATTTATTGACATCTTCCTAATCCAGGGATCCTCTAGAAATGGGAATGCTACCACTAGATGCGCTGGTTTGCGCTTTTCAATTTGATATGTCAAGGATGTGCCGTAGGCTAAGTACTTGCCATTGCAGATTGTGATTGCCTCTTATCTTCATATCGAGTTGTGCGAGCTAGGAAATATGGTGAAGTCATGGAACTTATATGTGCCTAAGTGACAATGTAAAGTGCAAAATGAGTTGTTGATATCAAGGTTCTTTCCTGAAGCATTTGAGGTCAAAGTAGGTGAGGAGCATTTTGGTTGATGTCTGAGCTGCCTGAAGCTGCGCGGGGTCCTAAAAGAAGCTGAAGGTATGATCAAGTCTTCGGTCAGTACTCCGTTAGCATAAGAACGAAGATTGGTTGCGGCAAATTGATTATCAGAGTTCGCATCCCGCTGAGCGGCCAGTTCAATGCTTCTGACAGCTCCGCACTGCGGTTAGGATCCAATTTTGGCGAGTCTCCAAAAAGCTCATGTGAAATCACATTATGGAAGCAGACAAGTAAGCACTGTAACAGGGTATTGTATTCTTGATCCTGTTACTCACGACACAAATCACTGTAGATGGCTTTGGTGGATTAGATGTTATGTTTGGTGTTTCATAGAGCGGTTTGTCGCAAGATGGTGTCAACACATGAAATAAAAATCGTCACAACACGCTGCGGTTGAATATACAGACCTGCATAAACTCCCACCTTGCATTTATGATTTCATCCCACTTATCACATATCTGGAGACTCATACGGTGTTTAGATAGAGCGAAATGAAACATTGTGTAATTTTGATCTATTCTCATCAATCAATAAGTAAATCAGCATTGTGTCTCTCAAGACACAAATAAAAAGAAAAGCTTCAGACAAGTTCATACGAGTGAAACCTAGATACTAACCTAATAATTCAACCATATTTCCCTTCATTATACTCTCACAAGAATTGTCTCTTCTATTTTGATCATCTCCCGTCATCACCTCTGTCCCCTTCCATGACATCATCCATGCACAATTTCTCACTCTCGCAATGCCATACAGAGGCTTAATTCAACAAACCAAGAATCAAATTCACCAGCCCAAGCCCCTCATCCCTCATTTCTGACCTTTCCCGAGTTCATAAACTAACATATCTGGTTTCCCTACAATGTACTTTTTCTCAACCCATCCGAAGTCATCCGAGGTTGACCCTTTACCCCTCCATGGAAAGTTCCCGAATCCTTTTCCTCAACAATAAATCCATTGGAACTGAGAATATCATCTCATGTCTTGTTGAATGACGGGCTGTGGCTTTCAAATTTTCCTTTAAAGTTGCCTGGATGATTCACCCAAAGGAAATTTTCTTAGAGAAAAACTCTGACATGGGGTTAGGGGTAAGGCCGAAGGCCGAGTGGTGAATGGTTAATGGATGAAAGATAAACAACAGGTCATTTGAGGCTGTGAGAGAAAATCTCTTGAGCTTGAAGAGAATTTGAGATTGAAGCGGCATGGAGGGGAATGTAAACTTGAATTTGAAATTGAGATCATAGGTTGCACTTGAATCGTAGAAAATTCGAGTTGAAAATGGCGCTAAGAATTTGTAATTACCTTGTTAGGAAATCAGATTTCTTAGTATCAATTGAGAGATATGGAACTCAAGGCTATGTAAAATATATTTGTCTTTCGATGAGAGTATTATCAAGAAGTCAAGATACCGCAGAATCAAATCATCCCGTGAGGATATTTCAGGGAGGACATAAATTTCGAGAATTAGTATTGTAAAAAAAAACCTTTTTCGTAAAATATATGACGATTAAAGGCTCTATCAGAAATCTTGAATAAAAATTTAGATAATTTAGAGTATCCCTTCTTGGAGTTTCATCCAAAGCGAAAATTGTACTCGAGTAAGGGATTAAAGAAGTCAACTGAAAAAGATTCTATCTTCTACTTCACTTCAAAATATTTCCGAAAATACTAATTTCATAAGCTTAATACTACTTGAAACGATTGAAGAATATGGAAATGAAAAGGAATATATCTATAAGACTTTTTGTATTAAAATATAGAGGAATGATAATATACGAAGACATTTACTTCTCAAAGTAGCTCGATTTATACTTGCGAAGACTAAGCTTAATAAATACTTAAAGTAACTCTATTTTTTTTCTTAGTATCTTGCTTTTTACAGAAATAGATAGATATTTATGACTATAATAAAGAAAATCCCCTTCAAGCTATATAGAGTTTTAGACTTCGAGTATATATAAGAGAGATTAGAGTTTATATTATTTCTCATTATATAAACATCTTTTATATTTATATACTATATTTGTTATGAAATAAAACTCTAATTGTATAGATGTGTATAGTGAATTTACTATTTGGAGTAACATTACACGAGAAATGAAGTAAGATGAAGGGGTTCTAGTAATAGAATCAAGAAACATTTATAATTAAAAAAAATTTATTCTATTAAATGTAGGAGCCTTATAGAAATTTAGGAAAAGCAGGGTATGATTTAAAACTATACTTAGAAATAACAATATCCTTAATTAGTTGTATATAGCTGAATAAAGGCTCTAAGATACTAGTGCTTTCTAGATAGTTTAGTGTAATTTAGCTTAAAGCGAGATGAACATATAGAATATTATGAACTAAGTAATAATAATACTTTTTTAAGACACAATTGGAGTTCTATTAGATTAAATTTAGTAGTCTAGAGGGGGATTCGAGATATATTACAGGCCATTAAGTGATTTAACGATATATTTACATACTAATAACAGTCGTTAAGTTATTCAGAACCTCGTTGAGGCCTTAATTAGCTTTGCTTATTCATTTTAGCTCTATTAACTACTCTAATCTTGAAAATGACAAGTAGTATTAACCGTAATTAGATGTTTCCATGATCTAATCGAGTCAAAACATGAATTTTTGAGCGATTCAAACGTGAATATGAGTTGCATCTTCAGTCATTAAGTACTCTGAAGGCGCAGTTCAAGCAATACCATAGGCTACCAAGCTTTCCATTTGTGATTGAGCTACTCAAAGGATTCTCCAGCCGCGTGACGGGAATTTGCGCGATTTAGACAAGAGTTAGCGTCGATTTTAGCCTCGGGACTCGGCTTAAGCAGCGAAAACCATCCTATCATACGAGATCTAAGCTTTATTATTGGCCATTGAATGATTTAGATGCGTGTTAAAGCTTGTTTTGACCTCAGTTCATGATCTAAATGATAGGAAGAGTCACATTCAACAGAATTGAAGCAAGAGTGTACTTGCTAGGTAGAATTAGATTGAATCCGGTTCATGACAAAGAGTGAATGATTTATTTCACCATTTGAAGATACTTTTGGGCGGTACTATTGGTCACTTTGGGCAGTTCTAGCCACAATACAGGTCATTGTGTGATGCAAATACGTCTCGCCGCTTCTAGTGATCTTGAAGAGCGGCAGAGAGAATTTTGTTGAGGGAAATCGCAGCGGGATAGTAGTTTTAGATCGGATCATCAAACAACTCACTTTATCGCATGAGGTGAATGATTTCATTGATCATTTGGAAGTCAAAATAAGCTTTATTGCAGGCCACTAGATTATTTTTTGAGGCGGCTCAGCCTTATAATAATAGGTCATTTAAAGGTTTAGTGGCATTCCGGAGCTCATTTAGACCCCGGTAATGGATTTTAGCGGCATAAAATACACCCCTGTATACATTGGTGCCGTAATATTGGTCATTTACTGGTTTAGACACAAATTAATTGTTTCTTTGACCTCAACAATTGAATTGGACGGCAGGGAAGGTTCCGTAGAGTAAATTTGAGGCGGGGTTAATGGTTTAGCTTGCTAAGATTTCCAATCAAGACTGTTATTTAAACTTTCCCATTGATCTGTAAACCTCTTCCTCCTTCTTCTTCCCTACACATTATTCCTCCTCCTTCAACCAGATCCTTCCTTTCCCTTTCAAGACCCCTCATACTACAAGATACTTCAACTAGAACGTATCTTTGACTGCCCTTGTGTTTCTTCAAGGAGTTGCGTTCTTTCAACCATCCTCGTTACTAGAACATCTTCTTTATACCTCATTCTTTCTTTCTAGGGTGTTCTCGATCTCGAAATCGACGTCTAATTGTTCATAGACCTTGAGGTTTTCACAGTGAGTACCTTTGAGTCAATTACAAGGACTTCCTTTGTATTTTTACTAACTATTCTACTCTCTAGACCTTGACTTTCAGGTCTAACGTTGTTGAACCACCTTGGTTCTCCTACAGCAAGTTCATCTTGGTCAAATAAGGCCATATCATTGAATATTTGCTAACTATTGTGCTCTCCAGACCTTCGATTCTCCATCTTACATCCTCCTACCTACCTCGAAACCTCTCTCGAAACCCCTCCTACCAATTTACAATGGACCCATATCAGAATCAAGGCTATGGCGGTGACCAGGGCTGGACTGGTGGTGCATGGAACCCTGCCCAGCATGGGTACAATCCAAACAACAACTGGCCACCACAACAACCTCCACAACCTCCACAGCAACTACTCCCGCCTTCTCCTCAATACAATATGCAGGTGGCTTCTGCTCTGTTCTGCTGCGAAAACTGCCAGCGTGTCGCTGCTCCACCTCAACCAAGTGTCCATGCATATACCACTCGATTGGCTTTTTTTGTTGCGCACATCTTGCATCCTACGGTAGCATCGTATACCCAGGTGCCTAACCGCAACCAACACCCCAATTACTTTGCTAGTGATGTACCACTATCTCAAGCAATTCCCTCTATTGGAGGTCATGCTGGTCATGGTCAAGGTACCAATGCCCAGCAAATTGCACAGCAAGTCGTCCAGCAGCAAGGTGGTCAGCAACAGCATGTTCTCATGCAACAAGCTCCAACCGGACCTGCTGCGGGTGCTAGTACTCATTACACTGCTGTTACTGGTAGCAATCATCAACCTGGCTTCAGTCAACAAGGTGGTTACCAAGCTGGTGGTGGTTATGCTCAACACAATGCTGCACAACAACATCCTCGCCCAAATGGTCCTCCTAGCAACACCTCTCAAGATATCATTGGTCCCATTATGCATGCTGGTTCGTCTTATAGCATTGATCCAAACACTGCAATCCCTCTTCCACGCTTTCTTCGACCTAACTTCCAACTAAATGTCAAGTTTCGCCTTGAACGCTTCCGTGTAGATCCTCCGCAACAGCCTTTCCAGTATGGAATGTCAAATCCTCAAGGTTTTGGTTCCTACCAACATCCATCGTATATGAATCCTTACCATAACACTGTTGTTTCTCCCTCCACCAATGGCCCTAAACCTAGGGATAATATGGAGTTAATTTGGTACTACTGGCCAGTTCAACTCGAGGTTCCTCTCTGGGCTAGGGGTCAAAATACTCTGACTTCTGCACCAGAAATCGACGCTCAGCTCATTCGAGAGGGCATGCAGATTATTAACGGAGAGCGTTGGGGCTTCATTCAGCACCAAGAGAACCCGGAGGGCTTGTGGCACAAGCGACGCTCTTACAAGATTCTCGAGTGTCCTGTTCACGGGATGCTCTGGAAGGTCACTGTCTTCGTTCGTCGTGGTTATTAGGCTGTTTTAGAAGGTGTTGGGTCGCTTTTAGGCCTTAAATCTTGATTTCTCAGGGTGTTATGTCCGGATGTTTACTTGGAGCATCTTTCCTGTCATCAAAGGAAGGAAGCTTTGAAGCTTTTTCATGGACAGTTTTCATCTGTGTTTCGTATTTCTGGCTAATTTTACGACTTTAAGCATACCTTTCTACTACTTTACTTCACGGACGATGCACTACTCTGGCTTTTACTACTGGTCTCACCTATTGGCTTTCACTTCTCGGTGTCGATGATATGGTTTTGCTGATTGCATACTCATCATTTGACTTTACTACACGGTTTTTACTCCTAGTTGTCATTTTATGGCTTCTATCTGATGGTTTTGCTTCTTGCATACCGCTTTCTCACGATTAGTTCGGAACATTCTACTCTTTTGGGCTTTCTGATACATGGATGTTCTACTCCATTGACATAGCTCTTCATCCTTCGTCGACCCCTTCATTCATGGTCGACCCCTTCATCAATCATCGCCAATCTTCGCCTACCCCTTCATTCATCCTGCCTTATCCGTCAAACATCCAACGCACCTTCTACACCAGCCACACCTCATCGTGTATGCATTGGTCGACACTCCTCATGCATCGACTTCATTTGGGTAGATCATGGTCTACTATCTTGATCTTTCCGGCCGGCATTCCTCAAGTTCCTTGGTGCCATTCATACATCACGCATCACCATCTGAAACCCTTCCGTTTGAATCTCTCCGATGCTTTTTTGGTGTTCACGCTTTATCGACTGCTATCTCTATTCCCTTGGCTGGCAGTTGGTGGTTTATTATATTGGGGTTTGACTATAAGCATCATCATTCAGTATACTTTGGGTTGGATGTCATTAATAGTATTTTTGTGTTGATGTTCTCAACGGCTGGTATCGTTGTTTTTGGGGTAGATGTGATACCTTCATTGCATGGAGATTGGGTTTACTTCATCACCATCGTGCTATCGCTGGCTGAAACCATACCAATGCAGCCTTCATGGTTATACTATCGGATACCTCTTTCATCATCTTTGGGCTGGATATTGTGCACTTGTTGGATCGTGGATGGATTTTATTCATGGTGCATTTCTTCTTCTCCAGATAGCACGTCATCGATGTTCATTGCTGGCTGGGATCTCGCTCATATCCATCTCCTTTTTGCTTAATGGTAATTCGTCAGCCTTCATTCTGGTATGAGACTCTATACACCATACATCTCTCCGTCTCTAGATGATTCATCTTTGTCACTCACTCAGCTTTAGCACACATTTCATATATTTCATTGTCGTTAGATGACATTCGTGGCTGTTCTATGCACTCTGGCACAAGCTACATCCTCACCTTGCTGTCGCTGGATGGAACTGCTTCGTTGTATGCCTCGGATAGGTCTTTTTTATACTACATACCTCTTCATCTCTGGATAACACGTTACTAATGTTCACTGGAGACTGGTACTTCGACACCTTCCATCCATGATCTATCATCCATCAACACCCATTTTACTTCGGCAATGTTCACGAGAGGTTCATACATTGATCTGATACTTGTCATCTTCGATCTAACGTCCTACCACATCACCAATACTTCACTTCGATCCAGCTTTTCACGGTTACGATTTCAATTTCTTACGATGGTATGCGTTGCATTTACAGTTTCGTTACAGACGATGGTCTAGTGTTGCACACCATTCCTTCTGCTTGACACGCACAACAGAGATATCAATTCCAATCTGCTTCAGACGTTTTGCATCAGGTGTTTCATCTCCATTCGAACAACAACGACGACGATTTCCGGTTCCCTGAGATGTTTACCATGATAGTTCAGTGCAGCATAGCACATTCTACTCATCTCCGCTTAACTTCTTACCCAATAGGGGCCTTTTTAATAATCGTCTTTCATTTTACTACCTTCACATTTTCCTTATTTCCTTCATACTTGTGTTTTCAGGGCTGGATGGATGAATAATAAGAGGTTTTTGAACTAAACCACTATGCGGGTGTTTAAAATAACGACATTTGACACTAGAACATGTCGGGAGGATTTCTTTGCGAAAATACTTTAGAGAATTTACTATTCCACCAATTTTGAGTGTTTTGATGACTTGATGACTTGATGACTTGGTGACATGGTGACATGGTGACATGGTGACGAATTAATGCTGCGCTTGAGTACATGAGATAAACAAATAACTACATGGAAAAAATCAAGCATCGCAATTATTCTTCTCACAACTAGATCTTCGTGCTCTACTGGATCTAAATAGCAACCAAAGAACACCATGACATCCCGCTTCACACCGACACAACATTTTCATCTTGAAGAACAAATCATCATTGACACTTATGAACTACACTAAGCCCGTAAACTCTACAGCTTGGCAGCTATGAAAATTCGCATTCCTGTCCGCATAATTTACGTGTCTGCGAATCTGAGTTTAGCACCATCTCCTTACAGCATCAAGCCTCACAATTTTTCAACAAACATAGAAATTCTGACGCCGAACTCCAAGACTAATCAACCATCTTACTCGCTCTTCACGAGACTTCGGCATTGAGAGACAACTGCGAAGTCTAAGCATCCAAGAAAAAGAAATAGTCCCTGGGACTTTCGAGAACATGCCTAGGAGCCCGAATCTAAATGGAAAATTCTGAAGATCTTGGCATTCTGAATTTCCTCGTCTCGTAACATTTCGATGAATATTTGCATGAGAGCCCTCACTCAACTCTTAACAAGCCTTCCGAGATGCGATACCAGTCTTGGAACCTCAAAGTCTACATCGAATACACCCCTAGTGCCTGAAAAAAAGCTCATTCAAATCTTCAAACTTCAAACTTTACATCTTCAAAGTTGAAACCACTAATTACACGGATTTTGGTAGTAGTCTACTGTGAGCTCCTGTGTTCTGTGGGAAAAGTAACAGTTAAGCTAAAAGTGGAATTCGGTAGTGATGGCGGTGACGTCACCAATGTGCAGCGCAGTAGAGGTTGAACCGAGTCACAATTATTGTGCTCGAAGAGTTTTTATTCTGTCGACGAGAAACCCATACAATTCACTACCTAGTCTTTAATTCATAAGTGGTAACTCATATACATCGATGCGGTTAATCGAGCTATTTATTCAATACCTCATTAATCTTGACTCCAACATACCGGACTAATAAACATCTCGAACACAATAATCAGTCACGTTTAACTCAATTAAGCAGTTACACAATCCATTCATCCCCTTGATTTGAATGACCAAACGAGCCAGTCTAAAATCTAGCTCGCCTGAATTTTTAGTACGTGGTCAGCATATTCAATACCCTCTCTTCATTATCCTTTATCCTCTTGTCGCACATATACTGGGAATTTTTTCCCGTCTCATCCCAATTAATATCTTTTTCATGGTGGAAATTTGTAGTCTTCTAGATATCTATTTCTCATTCTCCTTCGACTGAGGATCAAAGAAAGGAGAGTTAATTTCTTGGATGCTTTTGAAGTTCAGGGATGATTAGATTTCATGCAAGTTTTTGAATCTCATTTACCCCTAACTCTCCCCAACCGTCCAGCTCCCATTCACCGAAAGAAAATAAAGAAGGAATGAAAGGGAAAGAAAAGGCATATCCATCAATCTCAATTCAAACATAGCCCCTCAATTCCAACAATTCCACATACTTGGGAAACTAAAAAGAAAGAAAAATACAATCATCCAAACGTCCTTCCATCCTCTGAATTTCTATTTCCAAAGCATTGACTTTCTACTTTCTCTCTCTTCTTCTCCCATTGAAATCTTTCTTGTTTCTACTCCTCTTTTTCTTCTCTTTCAATTCACTGTTCTTTAATCCCAAAGAGCAAAAATAAAAAAGTAAAACAACCTGTTCATACTATAAACAAATTCTATCCTCCCCTCTTCACCTCCCCCTCTCCAAATCTCCGAATCTCCAGTTTCGACTCTACTCTACTCTACTCTACTCTACTCTACCTACCTACCTACCTACCTACTCGATCTCAATCTTATACCACATCCCCATCCCATCCCCACCTCAACCTACCCCACCACACCATTCATCATTCACATCCTTCACATCCTTCACTCAGCCTCTCAACCAGCCTCACACACTCAAAATCCAAATCCCTCTCTCCCTCTCTCCACTCCACTCCACTACACTACTACACTCATACCCTCCTTAAATCCCCAACTCTTTCCCTCATTCCCCTTTCCCTCATCCCTCCCATCCCCCCTAAACCACACAATTCTCACAATCCAATCCCATTTCCCAATCCAGACCTCAAGTTTCAGATATCTTCACATAACTTTTGAAACAAAATTACCCAAGTACTTAAGTATACAAAATTCAATACAAATAAAAATACAGTCATCCAAATATCAATATACTACAAGCTCCTCAGCATCCACGGCATCTACAGCATCCACAGCACCTATAACTTTTTCATATGTTCAAGAAATGACAAACGATCTTTCCTGTATACCGCTTGTGAGATAGCGTCTTACAGATCTTTCCTCACTATCCCCTACTATTCCTCCCATTAAGTAATTCCCTCTCCCCTCCCCTCTCCTCCCTTTTCCCCTAAAAAAAGAATAATATAAACCTTTACAACCCCTCTCTTACAAATGTTTCCCGCCCCGCGAAGCTTTATCACGAATGCATATCCCCATCACCAATTCCCATTCCCATCTCATTGTCAATCCATCCTCGCCACCGATTCCCAAATGTTTCAATCCACTTCACAAAAAGAAATGCGATTTCAATTTTAAACTACTTCACTACTTCACCTCAATGAACCACAATGAATCATAATACAACTTACCCATTTCATATACATACATCCATACATATCCAATTATCCACCTATCCAATCATCCACTTACTTATCCAAATTAATCTCACAGCCTTCCTTTTTTTTATGAAAAGGAGAGGAAATATCACACCCTACATCCTACATCCTAGAGAAAAGAGAGAAAAGAGGACACAAGTACAAATGCAGATACGCATACCTCCCCATCGAACCAAGAATCCACTTCAAAGTGCAGAAGATCAAAGTACTTAATAGATAAACCTGTATTCACTGATCATGAATTCTACATCTATATCCGGATCTGGATCTGGATCTAGACATATGAACTAGATACCTAGACAAAACAAGACAAAGCAAAAAAAGAAGATAGGATCAGATGAGATCAGACAAGATATATATTTCAAAGACGATACTAATAAGTAGGTGATTCAAGAAGTCTTTGACATAGGTACATACATCATTTATTAGACAGAACTTGGAAGATATATTATTCTTTCCTATCTGCGTATCCTCTCTGTCATCTACGTCTTAAAATTCATAATTTATAGGTTTCCCAGTCATTTATTCCATTCTACCACTCCCCCTCACTCATCCCCTCCTTCCTCTCCACGCCCCCCTTCCCCAAAAACCCTCAAATCCCTAACCCCCCAATCCCACAAAAAAGAAGAAAAAAAAGATGTCCAGATCCCATATCACCCACCTACACATACATGTATGCATGCATACATGCAGCCAGCCAGCCAGTCTCCAAGAAACCCAGAAACCAACCAGCACAAGAACAAGCAGGAGTAGAAGAATCCGCCCTACAACCACGTACCTCCACACTTTTTGTTAAAGCAGGTTCCAGTAAATGATTGCTCTCTTTTTGTGTCCAAAGGACAAAGAGACTTATATTTTCGAGGGGTTGTTTGATATACCGCATGGATTACAGAGTTTCAAGGAATGGTCTCGCCTTGTACTCCACCTTGCCTTGCGGAGGGGGTGTTGGGGATGTTGGGGAGGTAGGGAATGGATGAATTGTATGAAATTTTGGCACTTTGGAATTGATGAGGAGTGATGGAGTGCGTAAAGAGGGTGATATCATAGAGAGGTGCAGAATATTTCATCACTAGGCGCGGACGAGAATCATATGGCAGAAAAAGTGAACGAGGGGATAAAAAGGTAAAAAAAAGGGGGAGACGGGAAATACGACTATATTCCCAATCAAACATCACGGGGTATCTATCTTTCTCTTCATCGTCTCTCATATCTTCTCCTATCCGTCCCTCTCCATCCATATACTACCATTTTCCCTTCCCACCAAACAATAAACCTCCACTCGATCTCTCTTTATGTTCCATCCTCGCTAATGCTCTATCGATATCATTAACATCCATTTCACCACTTCCTACCCCTATCATTCTATCATCCGTCATCTCCTCATCTTCATCCTCTCTTTGCACCAATTGTAATGCATAAGCATTTTGATTTGGTTTTGGCGCTACAGATTTGCCTCCAATGAAAATGATAAACCTGTGTTCACCTACTATGAAAATATCGGATGGTATCTCAGACCTGGTATATGGTGAAACTGAGGACTTTGGAGCTTGTTCAATACCAATACAACGTTCGCCCAATAGGTCCACATTTTCCAACTTAATGGGACGGGAACCAGGAGATGTGTTGAAAATATTTGTTGAAGATTGACCTTTGCGAGGATTGGCTGACCAGTATTTTGAGAGAGAGGGAATAAGGGTGTAGGAGTCACCTAACCAGAAGAGAATAGATTCTTCAAATGCCAAATGAGATGCCACAGATGGTATCTCGAGTACTGATATCTTTCCGCGGACTGGACCAGTGGGCTGGATCTTATTGCTGAATAGATCGGTTGTTTTACGCGTTCCAGGAGTCATGGGAGCGAATTTTGATTGGGAGATTAGTGGAGGGCCAGTTGTTTTTGAGTTAGATTTGGTTGCACCTTCGACATAACCTGTAAGGGAGAACTCTGATCGTGAACCTCCTTTTATCGATTGTTGACCAAGGACACCTCTTTTTGCTCCTGGTCCTACACCATTCATATCCCACACACCCCATTCTCCGTCACTGAGTAGTACAAGAACTGCTTTGCCACCGTAAACCCATTTTGCATCCACAATTGATTTTCGACCAAACCCAGAGTAAGTATTCTTATGCGATGCCTGGGAATCGGATTTGTTGTTCTTAAACCCGGGGTACAAGGAAATGAGCCAAGATCCTTGCTCAGCAATCGCGCTCTCAGGATCCTCCGAAGGATTAACCAGAAGCTTATAATTGTAAATTCGGCAAGTACCTAGATTATCGGCGACAAGTAAATGACTTGAATGCTGTTCTGAGAATGACGGATTGAATGAAATGCTGACTGCTGGAGATGGCATATAAACCGATTGGAAGGGTGGCACCATGGTTGATGAAGGAGGTATTGGCAGTGGTATGCGCCATAGCTGTAATAATCCAGTGATTTCTTTTGAATGAGAAGCTACTATGATTTGTGTTTCTGATGCAGTGTTTGAATCATCTTTCGTGGAAGCCAGTTTTCCTTCAAAATCAACGGTCATAGTTATTCCATCGGAAGTCTTTTGGTGACCAGTCATAATGATCATAGTCTCTCCCCATTTTCCATTTCCGACATTCGCTATGGCGGGGCTAAGTCGAAATTCATCACGGTCCTTGCTAAGGGGAGACGGCGGTGTGAGAGGTAATGTGATTAGCCGAACAGTATTATCACCGCAAGCTGCAGTGAAAACAATTTTTTGTTTCAGTGGAGCAATTTCGCGCCAGGGAGTGCCATCCGCTTTCAGTGTGGAGCTTGGTAAAAAGCTGATGTGAAGAACATCGGTTCCAAATTGTAAATCTAGAGTCTGCAGAATGCTCGGGTATGGCCTCCTTGGATCGATTTCCTCTTCCTCGTCTTCAAATTCTGGTTTATCTTTGAAAGGTGGTTTGGAAGGTTCATCCTCATCTGAGTCGAGACAAATGACTTTGGTCGCACCATTGGTTTGTGTAGTCTTTGGGTTTATCTCTCTTTGTAATTTGAAAGGCCTACCACCTCTCCATATTATTCTCACTCCATCTTCATTGCCTTGGAGAATTATCGTTGATCCATTTGGCGAGGGTAACGGGTAGACCTTAGTAGTATGAACGCGATGTGGTAGTTCGTAACTATTGATGTTAGAAATGATATTTTCTATAGATTAATTTGAAGCTACCTCAATTGTGTATTTTGCGAATTCTTTAAAACTCTTGGATGGGAAAAACCGGGCGGCATGGCTCGCAGATGAATGGCTGAGACTTATTGAAAATTAATTGAGTGTTATGAATGACTGATCTCGGTGCGTTTATTGCCAGCGATAGGTAGATGGTAGAAGATTGTGTTGGAACTTTGCTCGAAGTTTTGACATTTGCTTGCTTCTTCAGTCGCGACAACAAATTGCGCTTGATAGCAACACGTAAATCGCGTCCAATTTTATCACACGTGATCCGAGCGGCCGCATACCAAATTAGCCGTAGTTAATCCGGATGAGCTTAGATAATTTCGAAGCCCCAGACAATCTTCGAGAATTGTTGAATGTGGATTAAAGTTCACCGGGGAAGATTTTCTTTTCAAGCCCCGAAAGTCTAGAATCCCCTGAAACTTCTCCATGTTCTCCATAAATAAAAATTGAAACGACATTATGTAATATGATATGATATCTGCGGGTCTCGGCTTAAAATATCACCGTCCTCGGATATGAAGCATTGAAGATCTTACATTCACCTTACGCATATCAGTTGCGACTTCAATTCAAAGACTGATTGAGATTCTATGAAGGAGACGTGAAGACTAGGTACAGAAAGCCACACCGATATAAATTTCGTCTTCAACTTGTCCAAACACGTCAAGTCCTTTCCTTGCCACGTGCTTGCATTAGTATCGTCTTTTCTTCGGCTCGACATTGCCGCTATCAAGTTTCGATACAAAGTATTGAAGATCATACTACGCAAATCGATTCTTATGGATTCCGTTTCATGGCGTTAGGGCAACCATGAGGTATTTACTCGTAATCACATCAAGTTCCTGCATTGGTGTCGTCTTCTCTTCGGCACACGGTTTCGGAACTTTTAAACTTTTGAACGAAGCTTTATCTAATCGTGGATATCATCTTGGCCTCAGCCTTTTGAGTCATACCGCAAAAGCTTTCTATGATTAATAATACTTAACATGGGCTAAAATCCTTATCATTGACAGAGCGGATGTGTTTTCCCCTTCGCATGTACCCAGCAAGTACTGAAGCTACCTACCTACATTGGTGGTTCAAACAGAGATCGGCGCAAAGCTTGGCAAATCGTCTCCCCTCCCACTCTCCAAAGTACACTCACTGTACAGAGTGGTGAACCTATCAATCATCACACCGTCTTCTACAATGAATCGTACCACCGAGATCTTCTCAACAACGCCATTTAATATTTATCCGTATTATATTGCATATGTGCATCAGGACTTTCAATTCCCCTCCTCCCCAAAGTATCGAAAGATAGTCAATGGCCCATGTACTTTTGATGCTTCTAATCATGATTCTCTCTCCCCCTGGAGAATCTGATTTTGATCAACCTCACGTAAAGTGTTTGGGTGCTTATGAAGTTCGTATCAAAAGTGGAAACATGAAATGAAAATATATGACAGGTCTCTGACAGTCAGCATATGATAACCTAGCCACCAGGTTTTACTCACTCACTACCTCGCGGAATCCTCAACTAATTACTCCGTACTAGGTAGGTACTTGTACCAGGTACTGGTATACTTTTTGAGCAAGATTTGCCTAGAGGACAAAAAAAAGCTTGAGCGGAATTAGTGGCCGCGATGGATCTGCGCACTGGAACCGGGGTAGGTGCTAGATTGCCTGATTGCGAGGTTTGTCATCTCGACCTTTAAAGATCCTCAATGCCCACAATTTTCACATGATGGATGCATTCGCTTTTTCTCATTTATAAATGATTCCCTCCCCATCGGAAAGTGGTTTGCAGTTTTAATATCTTTACTTACTTACTCACTACTGTTCTTAGTATTTCTTAATAAATCAAAGTTTCATGAGTAGAATATCAAAGCGCATTGTGCACCTCTTCTTAAGTACGTTTGGGTGACAAGAATAAGGGAAAGACTTGTTTTCCCATAAGTCTTCGGACTATCACTTCACTATGACGGACAATACAGGCCTTGAGAAGGATGAGCTCAAATCCTCAAATACAGCTTCTGTAACTCTCGCATCTTCACTATCAGATCATGAAAACCACTACCCTCCGCTCTCGCATGCTCCTTCTATCACATCTTTATCATCCGATTCGATCAATAGTGATCCTCTTGCTCCTCTCGAACACGCTCTCACACCGAATCTTGAAACGGTTGCCGAACAACTTGCACATGCTCAATTAAGTTACACGAGGACCGGTACATCATACGCGACTACTGGATCACGAAACCCATCATTCGAAGTTGATTTCGAAGACAATGATCCTGATGATCCAAGAAATTGGCCTTTGTGGTATCGATCTTATACAATTTTTGCCGTGAGTTTTGCGACATGGTCTACGGTTCTGTATAGTTCGTCCTATACATCCAGTATGCCAGGAATGATGAAAGAATTCTCCGTCACAAGTGAACCATTAGCGACATTGGGTGTGACAACATATTTACTGGGATTAGCGACTGGTAGTTTGGTTCTTGCACCATTGAGTGAGATTTGGGGTAGACGACCAGTTTATATTGGATCTTTAGCTTTCTTCTCTTTGATGGTTCTACCATGTGCTTTAGCAACTTCATTAGGGGAGGTCTTGGGCGTTAGGTTTGTTGGGTACGTTATAATGCGATTCGTCACGTTTCCTCAATACTAATATGAATACAGTGCGCTTGCAGGTGCTGCTATGATATCAAACTCTCCTGGAACAGTTGCAGATATCACAACTGACCAATACCGTGCATTGGTCTTTAGTATCTGGAGTATTGGGCCAATGAATGGTCCAGTAACGGGTCCCCTTATTGGTGGTTTTGCTGCAGAATACTTAGGATGGAGATGGACAAATTGGATTGTGATGATACTTTCCGGATGCGCTTGGATAGCTTGCGGATTTGTTAAGGAGACTTATGCACCAGTCATTCTAATCAAGAAAGCAGCAAAAATGCGAAAAGAAACGGGCGATGAGCGATATTGGTGTCGATACGATCAAAAGAAAAGCTGTGAGTGAATGGTGAAATTCTTATCTTTTGACAGACACTGATTTTTGATTATAGTCTTTGAAATCCTAAAGGTTAATCTTTCTCGACCATTTGTCCTAAGTTTCACCGAGCCAATTCTTTGGTTTTGGAATACGTATATTGCTGTAAGTTTTTCTCATAACTTATTAGCTTCGTCAATTTTGGGACTGTAAAATCAAGTTTCCAATAGTCCGGACTGCATATCCACAATGGGAGGCTCTCAATGTCTGAAAGCAACTCAATATTCACAATGGATCGTTTTCTCGAGCTGTCAAGACAACTTGCTTGAATCCAGACATTGAAAGACTCTGATTGTCGAACTATCGTTCGGGCTATTGGGAATTCCATCTGATATACAAGAATGTTTTAGCTATGATACTTGTATCACGGGAACAATTTATACTAATCAATACGTTTAGATCATCTATGGTATCCTTTATCTTTGTTTCGTCGCATACCCGATTATTTTCACGGACATGCGTGGATGGAGTCTTGGCCAGACCGGTCTTGCTTTCCTAGGAATCGGATTAGGAACCATGCTCGGAATTATTGCTGAACCACTCATTCGCAAAATGATCAACTCGCACAAGAAAGATCCCGAGACCGGAAAAGTCCCACCCGAAGCTTCGGTCAGCATTATTTGTATAGCAGCTGTTTTATGTCCCATTGGTCAAATCTGGTTCTCTTGGACTTGCGTTCCCATCACAGTCCATTGGATCTGGCCTATTCTCGCAGGAATTCCTTTTGGGGCAGGAAATACCCTAGTGTTCATCTACGGAACAAATTATCTCGCCGGCTCATACGGTATTTATTCGGCATCGGCATTGGCGGGAAATAGTGTGGTCAGATCAATTGTTGGAGGTACATTACCATTGGCTGGACCGGCGATGTATGGCGCGCTTAAACCGCAATGGGCTGGAACTCTTCTGGGATTAGTACAGGTCATACTTATTCCAATTCCTTTCATTTTCTATAAATGGGGATCCAAGATTAGAGCGAAGAGTCCGTTGATTAAACAGATGAGGGAGGAACAGGAGAGAAATGATAAGAGAGCTGCTAGGGCGAAGAGAAAGGAGGAAAAGAAAATGGCGATGGATACAGAAAATGGAGGAGTGATGAGGGCAAGTGAGAAAGACATGGAAAAGGGGGATGAGGTTGTGACTGGGATGGAAGAAAAGGCGTGATGGTATGAGTGTGGATGATTTTTGAGATATGTTGATAAGGGATGAAATAATGATTGTAAAAGTGATATACATGTGCGGATGATACCCAACGTAGAAAATAATAGAATAATGTTTGAACTTATAGTATTTTAGGAATTGCATTTCGAATATTTTTGATGCATATTGGATCTGCGAAATGGGCAAAGACAACCGGATGGTCATCTGTAGGTCAATTGTGTATGATATGAACGATCAGTCACCAATAATCATATAGTATCAGTCAGCCCTATGAATCGGAATGAATGCGCGGAGAAGAGTGGGATAGATCTATATAATGGATTATGAAACTGATAATACTATTCCCCGAAATCCGAAATTCAAAATTGAAAACTTAAAATGAACCACAGTCCAGATGTTTGAAAACACGGGATGATACATCAGCCTTATGGAGTCTCTGAGACAGTTGGTATCACGAGCGCTAGACTTCGGTAATTTAAGATGCTGGGGTAGTACGATATAAGATTATGGAGGCTGAGTGAAAAGTTTTAGGAGAAAAGAATTATCATCGTGATGCTGGTAATGTGATGGAGGGGTGAGTGTAGAGAGATAAAGATGTGAATGTGATGGTTTTTATTGTGTAGTTAGTTTAGTGTGAATCAATAAAGGGGTTGTGGTGAATAGAGGGAAAAGACTAATAAAGATCGGTTCTTGATAGTATATATATACAAGGCTGAGGTGTATCGAACCTTATTCGAATGGTATCAATCCGGTACTACTGATATCATTCAAAACTAGATATTGTAGATTAGCTGTAAGTTTCTATTTAGTACTGACTGTAATATAATTAGTGTAAAGGGTTGTTGTCCTTCTACCCATATCTACATGCACATCTATACATCTGCATCAAACCTTCAGCCTTACTTATACTAGCACAAGCGACAAACTAAACAAAGAATACAAAATAACACCTTCCACCTTTTTTTTCCTTCTCTCTTCTTCTCTACACACGCTCAATTTCAACGGTACTCTCCCGAAAATCCCTTCATCAGTGTCAAGACAATTATACACTCAATTTAAAATATCTTCTTCTTCATCGTACGGTCGACTTGACGAAAATCAAATCGAGAAATCACATTAAAAAAAAACATTTGTTGATCTATTTTGACATCATCTCAATAAGCTAAACAAAATAGCCTTACCATTTTTTTCTCCACAAATTTCTCGCACAGTCACCGCCCACCCACAACGAACAACAACATCAATCTCGAGATTTTCGAAGAACTTATTCGATTCATTTCCATCAAGACAACTTCCCATTAAAAGGATTTCGTCTCGACATTCAAGCCATCTCGAATCCAATCCCTAAGGACATTCCGCACGACAAAGAAGACTTTACTATATCCACAATTTGTTACCGAAAAGAATTTTACTGTGACTTTCATTAGCCATGGCAGTTCCGACACAAATTGCATACAGAACACTGAAGGGGATTGGTATCTTGGATGCCGCACCCGTCTATCAACCTTTGCCTGGTTTCCAGAGACCCGAAGGTAACTCTCGCTGCTGTACCTATTCGCCATGCGGTCGGTACTTTGCTTGGGCTTCTAATGACGGAGTGGATGTCATTGATACATACGTTGGTCGCACCATCACTACCCTTCCTACACCGAATGTTTACGAATTGGGCTTCTCTCCTCTCGGTTCATACGTCATTACTTGGGAAAGACCCTCGAAGGATGAGAATGGTGATGCGGTCAAGAACTTGAAGATCTGGCGTACAGTGGAGGAAATCGCGGAGGGAGCTGAGAAGGAAGTTGTTGGGAGATTTGTGCAAAAATCGCAAACCGGCTGGAACCTTCAATACACTTTCGATGAGAAATATTGCGCCCGCAATGTTACAAATGAGGTTCAATTCTACGAAAGTGGAGATTTGCGTACAGTTTGGAATAAGCTTCGTGTTGAGGGTGTTTCGGATTTTGCAGTTTCTCCTGGAAACAACTATTCTGTAGCTGTTTTCGTTCCAGAGCGCAAAGTATGTAATGTTTAATTTTTTAGGTTGGGAGGTTTGCTAATAGATCACATCAGGGTCAGCCATCTGCCGTCAAGGTTTTCAACGTTCCTCAATTCAATACCCCGGTTTCCCAAAAGACATTTTTCAAGGGCGACAAGGTTCAATTGAAGTGGAATCAATTGGGTACAACTTTGATTGTTCTCGCCCAAACAGATGTTGATAAGTCGAACAAAAGTTACTACGGAGAGACTACATTGTATGTGTTGAGCGCAAATGGTGGATTCGATTCTAGAATCACTCTTGACAAGGAGGGGCCAATTCACGATGTCTCATGGTCACCAAACTCGAAAGAATTTGGTGTCATTTACGGATACATGCCAGCAAAGACAACCATCTTTAACCAAAGGGCTGTTGCTACTCATACATTCCCCCTTGGTCCTAGAAACACGATCTTGTTCTCCCCTACTGGTCGATTTGTTTTGGTGGCCGGTTTCGGAAACTTAGCTGGTCAAATGGACATTTACGATGTCGAAAAGGATTACAGAAAGATTTGCACAATTGAAGGTGGAAATCCTAGTGTTTGCGAGTGGAGTCCTGATAGCAAGTATATCTTGACAGCTACAACCAGTCCTAGATTGAGAGTTGATAACGGTATTCGATTATGGCACGTCACTGGTGGAATTATGTACAACGAGGATATGGTCGAGTTATACCACGTTACATGGAGGCCACAACGCCCCGAAAGTTTCCCAGCCGGAGACTTCTTGAGCCCAGTTCCTCAACCACATTCGTCGGCTGTCGCTTACTTGGGTACGGTGAAAACCCCATCCAAGCCAGCAGGAGCTTATCGTCCTCCTGGAGCACGTGGTCAAGCTACCCCATCTCACTTCAAGCGTGAAGATGAAGGTGGATCTGCTCATTTCGTCAGCAATGGTACGTCAATGGTCAACACCAATGGATTTGGTCGATCTCGTAGACAAGTCCCTGGTGCTGATTTAAGCGAGAATTCTGTTCCAGGTGCTGCACCCGCCGTCCCAGGTGCTGTTGAAGATGAAAATCTTTCCAAGGCCGCACTCAAGAACAAGAAGAAGCGTGAAGCAAAGAAAGCAAAGGATGCAGAGGCTAAAGCAGGTAGTCTTGGTGCCGGAACTCCAGATGCTCCAAGAGGTCCAGGTGGTGATCGTAGCCCAGATCGAAGGGATCGTCAACGTAGTCGCTCAAAGAGTAACAACAACATGCGTTCTCCATCTCAGCTTCGAACTCATGGTAACGGTGGCCCTCACAACCTTCATCAACATCCTCACCCCCATCAAAACCAACGTCAGAATGGAGGTGTATCTCCAAATGGAGGCGCGGGTACACCAACCAGTGCCGGTGGAATGAAGAATCTTTCAATCAACTCAAATCAAAAACCAATCACTCCAACCCAACAATTTTCAACACCAGAATTGTCGGTTACAAGCCCAGGTGGTGATGGTAGTCCATCTGCTAAGAAGAAGAGAGGATTACAAAAGAAGATTAGAGCAATTGAGGATTTGGAAATGAGGAGAGCTGGCGGTGAGAAGTTGGAGGATACGCAAGTGAAAAAGATCGCTACTAAAGGGGCTGTTCAAGCAGAGTTGGATGCACTTGATAGGGAGTAGATCTTTTGGGGGAAAGTGATGTAGAATGGGAGGAGAGGCTTGATGTAGAAAATTGGCCAGTTAGACAATCCTTTGGAAAAACTTTTTCATATCAACCTTTTTATTTTATATCATAGTGGTGAAAATGGGTCTGAAAATCCAAGGCGCTGGATTTTATATGGTGCATGGATGGAGGGATGGGTATGCTGGGCGTGGCGTGGCGTGGCGTTGAGTCATGAAATATGAAAGTGCGGATCTTGAAGGTCGGAAGGTGGCCAAGTGGGTTGAGAATCAATGATTTGTATGTATGATGGCTGATGGACATTCGTCAATCAGATGCGGTGGATTGTTGAGGTGTGGATGGATGGCATAGTATGCAGATATCGTATATCATATATTATGGAAAATAGAAAATGCAAAATCAGATATGAGAAATGATACAAAAGGATATGATATGACATGATATGATATGTGATGCATTGCAATGCATTTGTATAAATAAGTGGGATTGGAATGTGTATGTGAAAATTCGATATTTATTATATTAGACTTGATAATGTATGTATTTTTTATACGCGAGGTAAGGGTAGATGAATGGATGAGTAAGGACGTAGGGAGGTTTATGTTATATCGTTCTGTCGTTCTATATGACTGTATATGATATGATATCACGATAATGTATCATATAATAAACGATACGACAATAATCTCATTTCATCTCGACATGAAATCAGGTGTCTAGACTTTATTTGGGGGGTTTATGTAGTACGGTGTGCATTCTGGGCTGGGTATCTGGGGTTTTTTATGGGTAGGTGGGTAGGAGGATGATAGTTGGATGGGCGGGTTTGGAGGTTTGGGGTTTGGGATTTGGAAAGTGGAAAGTGGAAAGTGGAAAGTGGAAAGTGGAAAGTGGAAAGTGGAAAGTGGAAAGTGGAAAGTGGAAAGTGGAAAGTG